>JAODAC010006540.1:0-28370 GCA_027575185.1 Mimaenictus wilsoni
ATATACCTGCGCTTGGAATGCATGCAAAGATTGGAAACAGATGTTTAGGTTTGAAAGATTTGCAGAGTTGAAATTAAGAGAATAGACAGTGGAAAAAAACCTTGAAGAAATACAATATCTAATATATGTTAATGTGTGGTCTGGACCACCACAGATCAATAGAAATTATGTTTAATACATCTAATATAAATGGGTATTGAAACTGACGGATTAGAGGTATATTTTTTGATTGAAGAGACATTACAATGTTATATGATAAATTTCAAGGCACCATGGAAGTGAGAGAACAATAGAAAGGAAGAAAATCATTTAGAAGAAAATCTCATTGATCCAAATTCCTTCCGGTGTTGGAAGTTCACGTAAGTCCTAAGAAAGTCCGTAGAGTTGGAGGTAGGTGAAGCGTGGATTATTGTAATCGAGCTAATACGTCACGGAATCGTTTGGATTCAATTAGAACGCTGGTGTTCGAACGAACGAACGTTTCATTCTAATTCCATTGCGCAAGTCTGCCATCCCTCAGCAAATCTCCCTGCTAAAACTCGAATTTCTGCACAACACCAACCATTCCAAACGTACTTTTGTCTCTCAATACCGATTGTTCGGCGAAAAATTCATAAATAAATTAAGTTTATACCATCTGCAACACCAAAATTGAACAATAAAAGTAGAAATGAAAATCCACGAATGTCAATGCTTCCCAGCTGACGTATTCATATTCGTCACAAATTGAGTAGGGTTAAAACAAATGAATTTGAGTTAAAACACTAGAATTTGATGAAAATTGAAAACATAGTGTGTACTAAGCATAGTTTTTGTTAGCGAATGTTAGCAAATTTTACGCACGTTTTATAGGTATTAATTATTTTGTTATAACTAGTTTTATTGCGCGTCGCATATGGACGTCATAGTTGGAGTTATTTCGTATATGCCAGCATGACATCACATGGCGGACGGCGTTATTGTGTTTTTATGTGCATTTCTGTATCTGTATCTGCGATTCGAAATGTGAAATTTTACGACTCGCTGCGTTTGTGCTCGGTTCGATCACAAACGGCGTCGATTCGATCGCAATGCGTGGGTATTGGATGGAGTTGAATATCGGATATACTCGCCGGCGCAAGAGAAAAAATACGAGAGCGAAATAAGAAAATTTTATGATTATGAAACGGTGGCTGTACAACTCATCTCTAGACTTAAGGTCTCAGATTGTCATTGCAAGTTTCAATATTACGGCCGTATTTCATGTTAACCCGTGTTGTCCTCGGTGTTATTATCTTCTATTGTTTTTATTTTTATTGATGCGGACAATCCTTCTGGACAGTCATCGTTTTATTGTATTGGAATAAAGATAAAGATTTGTCTTTCACTTTTTAAAAGTTAGACTTAACTTATGCAGATATATTTCACAGGAATCTTTCCTAATGTTTAAATTTATTTGCTTGATGTCATTATTTGATATAATGTTAAAGGAAAACAGATCAAAGGCTCGAATATAGACAACTATAAGTCAGTAAAATTGTAATAAACAGTAAAACTACTAGAAAATGCCATTTATCTTTGCCTAAAGCGCATGAAGCGACGATCAATCAACATTATATGTATTAATACCAGACGACATTTTTAAAATATAAAATTGAATATCTGTAAATATCTGTAGAGTTAAAGTTATGTTAGCCCGTGTTCTCCTCGGTGTTATTAACTTCTATGGTTTTAATTTTTATTGATGAGGACAATACTTCAGGATAGTCATCGTTTTATAGAATTGGAATGAAGGTAAGTATTTGCTTTATAAAAGTTATATATACTTATATATATAATTTTTAAAAGTTAGGATATAATTATTTAGATATTTTTCACAGGAAAGTTTCCTAATGTTTGAATTTATATCTTTAATGACATATTATTTTATATAATATTAAGGATAGTCAAGCCAAGTCCAGCCAAGTGGCGCAGTGGTCTGGTCTATGGCTACTGACCACGAGGGTTCGATTCTCGGTGGGGATGCATAGTAAAGTCAATTCTTCTTTTCAATAGTGTTAGCCATTAATATGGCTAATTACATTGAAAAAGAATTGAATAGAGCTAATGACCATAGTAGTCGATGCTCAGTAAACTCAAAACAAAACGAAAAAATTAATGATAGAAATAACAAAGGCCCGATTATACCAGTAATCAAAAACCGTAAAATGTGTATATCATTTTAAAATCGATAAAGCGATGTGCATATTATAAAACAGAAGTAGAAAAAAGTAATAACTAAAAATACTTTTCGAATAATTACAAACTTGTCCATATAATAATTTAATTTTCAGTCCCGCGATACTAACTGTCGTTACAACAATTGTATAGTTAGTAATGTTATCAGTGAAATATATAATATATAAAACAAATAATTGTAATGAAAAAAGAAACTTGATTGACATTCGCATCCTGAAATTCAATTCATCGTTTTGACAAATCCAATATCACCGCTATTCCCTATTTTATTTTATTAATTATTATTCCATTAAAACAACTATAGCGCAATAATAAAGTTACAACCAAATTATATGAATCAAAAACGATATTTCTGACGACATTTTACATTTTGTTCATTTTGCGCCCCAGTATTAACCATAGAGTTTGTTCAACTTTTTGCTTGTTAGTCCCTTGTTAGTTGCTGACCGGAAGGGAATTTTATGACATTGGGTGCCCCCCAAACGTAGGTAATTATTCGATACATATGCGCTTTTTTATTCAGTTTAGCCCCAGCATGTAACAGTGTAACGATGCAGGGGTAGAAATTTGCCGAAACGGCAATTTGGAAAGTTCCGTTGATTTGGCCGGAATCAAAGTCCGTCCGGTGGTTGGCGCCGCAAAATTGTGCGCGCTCAAAGGGCCGAAGGGCACTCTGGGGGACGTAAGCACCGTATGTCCGAACGTCAATTAGCGAAAAATCAAGGCACGCACGAAATTTTCCGAATTGATTTCGCATACTGCGGGTGAAAATGCCCGTGCGCAACACGACGCGTGCATGCAAATGAGATTAACTCGTCCTTTTATTTTCTGTTGCTGAATGCACGGCGAAATGTCAGATTTAGCTGCTGAGAGCAGTTCATAATTTGTTAAGGGCTGAAATTTGCAACACAAATTCTGCATTTCCCGCGGAAGAAAATATGTGTGCGTCGCAAACTTGGGCGTAATTTAAATTTGTACATTCCTCATATCTGATTAAAGCCGTCTCGTGTGGTCGCTGGTTGACGTCGTCGTCGTGTCGCAAAGCCGTATCAAACGTTATCGCGCTAAAGCCAAAGTTTCGCGATGGCAAAGCGTGCACCTCTTGCTGTGAGTAATTCAGTAATGCTGTCGTGAAACCTGCCCTGCACCCGACTAAAGTTTGTTCATAAAGTGCAGCGATCTCCGCACTTTGAGGTGTTTGGCAAGATGTGTGTTGAGCTTTGACGGCTTCAAAGCACATAAATAATAAGCTCTCGTTATTAAGTAAATTTAATATTCACATTTTTTCACTCTAAACTTTTTGAGTTTACGGGCTGTAATTTTAGAAATTTTACATTTAGGTTTTTACAATACAGCATTTCCTTTTCATAATATATATAAATATATATAGTTCATGAGCTAATTTCGTTATAACATTTTTACATTTTACAAATTTAATTTTAAGAAGGATTGTTATTTCTGTTAACAAAAACATAAGATAACCTAAAAACCTAAAAACATAACGATATGCTTAATCTAATTTAATTTATAGTTGTTTGATTATAAAACGGTCGGTGCTATGTATGGGTTTGTTTTCTTTTATTCCCTTGTTTTTCGTTTTGTGTTAGCTTTCACCATAGATAATACATACGTATAGTAACACAAGTGTTGCAGTAAAATTGGCAACAGATTTTAGTTCAACTCAAGCCGCAAATACAGAGTGGCGCCACTTTTCGCTATTCGATTTCATTACTTTTTAAATACTGTTTTTAAATTTGAAGAAAATTTTTCAAATACAGATTTATTTTAAAACATATTACATTTTAGTATCATCAAATGTAAATCTTCTGGGTCGTGCTGGAACATTCTTTCGATGAAGGGTATTAAAATCATTTGAAAATATGCTGCTTACCTCGCATTTTGTTTTTGCGAGGGTGACCAACTTGAAGGTTTTAGTCGCTTTGAGGAATGACATTATATGCAGACTTACATTACGGTAAAAAATCGATTAAATTTGCATGTAGCATGTAGACTTTCTTTAATGATAGAGTCATTTTAAATCAAGAATTGACCATATATCAAAAGCAAAAAGGTTATGTCATTCAGAGTAATAAATAAAATGAAACTGTTTATTAACATGTCAAGACTCGTCGCAGGTCGGAAACATCGAATATAGCCAATTACTTACTAGCGCCATCTAACAAATTGGGTTGAACTAAAAAAAATGTTTCAGGGTCACTCATCTAACATGTGCTTCTCTATCTTATATTTTCTCTGGCTTTCACCGTGTCCAATGAGTATACAATCAGTGCAAATGTAAAGTTTATATATTTTAAAGTTTATATATTAATATGATTGATAGAGGGCTTATTTCAGTAATACTGCAAATATCTTATAATTTACTGTTGTTTCAAGTGAATACATGTAGCGTTTGTTTCACAAATAAAAATAAGTAATATACGTGGATACGTAATCGTGCCTTGATGCTCAGACTCGTCGCGTCGGTACAAATTATCCAAAGTTAAATAAAGTTAATTCAATATTGATAAGTAAACTATGCATGTTTTTCTAGGAACAATTTTCGTTATTTTACAATTTTCCTATTGATTTACTCTCTATACAAAAACAAACATGTGATTAATAAATTAATTGAACTGTAACATAATTACTGACAACATAACAATATTATTGTGGGGAAACCACCCAATAAATATCTATTTATTACCGTTTTATTGCTCCACCATTCCTAATTAAGCAAGTAAACCGTTAAAGCTGTGCCTAATTTGATTTCGTTTCATGAGTTTAAGCTCTAGTCACCTCGAAAATAATACAAGGATAAATAAACTATGATCTGATTTCTGGAATACTACAAGAAAACTAATAAATTTGCAAGTAACCTAATACATTAAATCTGTTGATGTTTTATTTTATTAAATTTAGTTTACAATTGCATCTTGTGGTTGGCCTTATTTTCCTAGCTCTTAATCAAACACTGATAACCCCACGCTTTATCTTTTCACCTCATCATGTGTATTTTCTCAACGTGTTCTCGGTGAAATGACGTTAATCTCGGAAAATCCCCATAATCCCAAATTTTATCTTGTCGAAAATTACTTTTCCCAACTCGAGGTTTGTTGACACTGCGTTGTTTATTTTCAATATTTTGTCTTATCTGCCGCGGCCAGACAACCACACCTTAGAATCTATATTATTTACATTCATTCGATATATTTTGCTTCCTGTCATTTAATTTCGGCCGCATGTTGTTTTCCTTCCACGCGAACAAAGCCGAAAATGCTCTATTTGATTTTCGTGTTTTCCTTCGGTGAGTGTAGAAAAACAGCAGTGGAAAAAGTCGTTTAATGCATCTTTATGTACCGTCGATGTTTTCGACGATTTTCACGACTTTCGTCGTTTTATCAATGCCGCTGTCAACACAGCGTGAGCGAATGAAATGTAATTGAATCAGATCATAATAATCATAATGGTATTTGCTTTTTGGTGTGTCTTGCATTTCATTTATGCCCACTGCTTTTTCTTTCAATGTTGGATTTTCTTGACTCTTTGATGGTCTTTTATGGGTATTATTAGTCGTGGAGCTAATATTGTTAAGAAAATGGGTAAATATAAGAGATGAGGATTTCAATAAGGCCGTGTATTTTGAGTAGAACAAATATCCAATATCTTCGAGGCAAATAAATATGGCTCATAAGAAATTACTCTGGCATACTCAACGTTTTTATTATTTTTGGGGAATATATTTTGATATCTCTTTTCAATTAGAAAATTTCTACGCTAAAGCACAAAGTAAATGGCTCACACTGAGAAGATATATAGATATAATATTTAGATATTATCTGTAAATATAGTAGATAAAAATTGACGGTTCTAGACCCACCTCCTCATAAATCCTCCTTTTTTAATCATCCGCATGTGAATATCGGATGTAAGGAAAGAAAACTATAATTAGCGAATTTTCTAATATTCCTGAAAGACATCGATGCATGTTAATTGATATGTCCATAGATAAATACAAGGAGTATAACCACCGTGTTAAAGTTTGTTAAAGTACGATTAACTATATTAAACTAATTAACACGATATGATTTGTTTGGGGAAACATTTGCAAGTCAATTTCGAATTAAAGAATCACTGTAATATTGCGGACTTGCAAATTTGTTTTTAGTTTTTTTTTGTTGCAATTTTGTCGCATTATGGATACTCCCATGTCAAATTATAAACTTTTACCAGCACCAACAAGCAACAGAGCTGAAGTGTTTTTGGGGTTCTCACTGAGTTTCACTTGTTTCAGTAAAAAAAAACGCGGTATAGATACAGAATATTGTTGGCCTTGTTTCAACTTTAGTGTTTTTTTCTTCATTTGCATTGCAAAATTTCCATAATTTTACTTAGCACCTCAGCGTATCATGCCGGCAGACATATATGAATTATACAGACACATTACCACATACTCACCATCAAGTCCAGCCAAGTGGCGCAGTGGTCTGGTTTATGGCTACTGACCACGAGGTCCCGGGTTCGATTCTCGGAGGGGTTGCATAGTAAAGTGAATTCTTCTTCTTATCAATAGTGTTAGCCTCTAATATGACTAATTGCATTGAAAAAGACTTGAATAGAGCTAATGACCATAGTAGTCGATGCTCGGTAAACTCAAACAAAAAAAAACACCCTCACGCACACATTTCTACAAAGCACAACATTCTACACACTATTCAACATAACAACACTACAACTAACACACTCAAATCTACACAACCTTCAGCTACTGACATCTACTATCAACAATAACATATCAAACATCAACTATCAACAAGAACAAAATTACATTTTTTTGTTCAATCACAATATAATTGTATCATCTCGGAAAGGCCTCAATAGTCGATAGAGAATACAATATATGATTAATTATTAATGGGAAGAAGCAATTAATAGAAAAAAAACTATATTTTTGTTAACAAGTTTTTTATTATGAATAATACTTGCATTATATTGGATTTCTTCTGAATCATACACAATTTGAAGAATATTAAATTTAATGAAGTATAAGAACATGCTCTCTTTTATTATAATACAAATACATTCGCATATATAAACATGTATCGAAGAATAATTCTCAAAAATGTATGACGAGCTTTCCTTGGAAATTCTATGGTTAAAAATTGTCATATTTCCTTTAACTTCCAGGATGTAATTATATTTCAAAACTTTCCAATTTTGTGAAAAAAAGAATTATTCTATTATTATTATTATTATTATTATGTCTATTATTCTGCTATTATTCTGTCAAAGCATTTTCTTCTTTTCACTTGGTTACAAATGTTATGTAGATATAGAAAAATCAATGAAATCCTCGAAAACGTCCTTTTATTCTAATATTGTGCCCTCATAAATTTTTCCCGGCACGTATTGTACCATTCCGTCCTGACTTCCTGACTCGAGCATATTCCTTGTGTGCGTGAGATTTTATCACTTTATACGTATGCCCGACGCGTTACCCCCTCCATCCTCGCGTCATTCCTGCACAATTCACTCGAATATGAAAATACGCCGCACTGCTCGATAAAAATGACGATCAAATACATCGCAATCCACGGTGTGCTCATGTTAAATCGATTAAAACTAAACAGCCGCATAAACTAAGTACCCCAGGCCCGAGGACCTCCACTCAATATTTATTTAATCCGCGACGGTGTCGCAATGTAAGCAGGCATTGAGTAAGCCCCGGCGTCGAATTGGAACTTCGCACACGATGTGCAAACAGTTTGAGCGCAGTTGCACACCACGTACGAACGCCGACGAAGTGCTCATTTTGTGTCGTCGCGCTTTTTGCGGGGTTTTATTCCCTGCAATTGACGATGACGGTCTAAGTCCTCCAGCATTCGGTTCCTTTTTCGCCGTCAGCGTTGCGCTTGGCTTCGGCAACTGTGTTCACTGCGTGTATGCTATGTTTTTTGTATGTTCTTCCCGACTCGACGACGATATGGCTTGTCATACCTTGCTTTAGAAGTACTTTTATCGCCGTACAAAGTCGAAAGCTTACACGCGGGCCGTGCACTAAGCAAACGCTTCATACGGTTTGCTTTCCAAACTCGCGGGCGTGGCGGTCGGCAAGGGTCTACAACACTGTGTAAACTAAAGGGGCGAAAACCTAGTCGAATCGGAGAAAATCTGCAAAACACGCTAGACAAATACGAAGACCACAAAAAAGCACAAACGTGTTTTCACCATCTATACAAGACTACCAAATATAGAAAATCTTTACAGAAATTGAAAAGGCAGAAAAATAAATGACAAAGAAAAGACTTGTACACTTCAATTTTGGTGATGCGGTTAAAAAAACTCAACGAAGTATTCACCAAAGATACGATTATCTTTTATGATTTAATAAATAGCATTCATGCTGCTTCTATACTTTTCTTTAATCAATCCTCCTTTGGTACAACCTAGGTTATCTTAGAGTAGAATATTCACCAAGCAGGATATAAACATCGATATGTCATTTGTTTGATGTTTTGATAAAACAAAAATCGTTGTTCCACTCCTGTTGTATAATATACACATTTCAGTACAGA
The DNA here is from genome assembly GCA_027575185.1 of Mimaenictus wilsoni. NCBI lineage: Eukaryota > Metazoa > Arthropoda > Insecta > Coleoptera > Staphylinidae > Mimaenictus > Mimaenictus wilsoni. The sequence goes on from JAODAC010006540.1 coordinate 8,790, forward strand.
TTTTTACTAAATGACATACATATCAAACGCCTCTTCAAGCAAGCCAGTTTTGCGTAGTATCCGCTCATTGTGCGATAGGATATTGTACTACGAGAAATGGGAATGGGTACCAGTTTCCTCAATAGTATGAGAAATTTCAACTCATACTACTACTACTAGACATGTCAGACGATGATGAAATATCGATATATCTCGAAATCGATTTTTCCAGTTTTTCAATATATCGATATCGAAATATCGTCTTGAAAATATCGATATTATCAATATCGATTAAATAGGAATTCCACAGGAACGCCATCTATATATGGGTTTACCCAAATATAATAATTACAATAATAAATAAAAGTAGATCAATGTAGCATCGATATTTATGTTAATCTTAAGATTTTAACTAACATGTATGGATTTAGATTATTATATAGAACCTAAAATATGGGAAAATTGAAGAACTTCTCAAAATTTTGAACTTCTCAGAATACTTACCTGATGGCGGTTGCGTCAATAACATGTCAAAACGATATAAAAATGTCGATACCGATATATCGATATTACTGAAAATTAAATTATCGATAAATATCGAAATTTTGAAGCCGATATATCGATATTTATCACTATCGATATTTTCTTGACATGTCTACGTTGTACATATCATGCGAGTTGTACACTATACTTTTTCGACGACTATTGTAAGTGTAATTAGAAGTTACATATTTGAACGTACATAGCTTTGCCAACCGTACATTACATTTAACAAAAACCATGAAGAATGTAGATTATTTAATAATAAATCGATGGGTATATAGTTTATTGAATTATAATGAATACATTCCATTTTATTTCATTTTCAAATTTTCAAATATGTTCAATCGGAGCCAATATGCTCGGTTAAAACCCGGTCGGGGGCTTCAAATTTTCTCTTTCCCTGATAAATTTCAATTACAATTAATTAATTTGTGTGTAAAATTCGTTATTGGTGCTAAATGATTACATGTTCTTCTTTGATATGTCAATGCTGGCTAGTATGGGGTCGTTCAAATAAGACTGTATGATAGTAGTTGTGTGAATGAGTTAGGCAAAAATCACTACTAAGTTCTTACTCAAAATATGTAATTCAAACTTCACACTAAAATTGCCAAATCCAATATAACATATAGATAATAAAATAAATCATCACTCAGGCAAAAATCTTGCTCGTTTTGGTGTAAAGTTAATTAGTAATTTAACAGAGTGAATTAACAATATATACAACACGACTACCAATGGCTTGGGAACAAATTACATTTTGAATAACCAAATTATACAGATACGCTACAATTTGCATGAAAACATCAGTTTTCCCCACGCCTTTTATAACTAAACAATTTATAAATCTATTGGAATTTTGTAAATATTATTCCAGGGAGTTCGTTTAATTGCTGGAGCTTCTCACGCGCTCCACATTGGAAGCAAAATCTCCGGTGAAAAACAAACAAATCAAAATAATTGCAATGTGCATACGCAAGTATCAGTAATAATATGTAAATCGCACGGAATTATTTTGGAGCACGCGAAAATTGGGATATGTTATGCAAACCGGAAGGCAAACAAATACGTGCATTCAGCAAACGTGTACACCGCGACGTGATGTGAGCGCAACCTCTGCATTAATAAATTAATTTTCCAGGGCCGTAATATAATTTCGTGCGCGGCGAGTTTGCGCATTATTATGTTGATACTAAATATTAATGCTGTTTGTTCATATACCGTGACGGTGCGCGTGGCGCGTTGTTGTCCGGTAGCGGGCTCGTCCGATATTTGTAATGTGTGCGTTACTCAATTATTGCGAGCCTTCAACGAACACTTGCCTCCGCATGGTATGCTTTGTGTGCTGCATAGGTTGTCACGCTATGAACACCTGTCAATAGAGTGCGGGCCGAACAAAGAACGCTTTTAATCGCGGAAAGTGTGCTTCAGACGTGTTTTACATTCATTGCTCCTTGTTCTACATAATTTACTAACGATTTTTTTGTAATATGAGTCCAACAGGTCTATGTTATAATATGGTCAATTATTTCATCACTGAATTATTTTGTAATATATTTGTTTTGCAATAACGCTTGAGATACTCTTTGTTCAACTGAAATTAATATCTCAAATGGTAAAAGGAAAAACGTCCTCATTTTTTCATCAATTTTCATCAAACGCTGAGATTTCACTCTTAAAGATTCATAAATCTCTAAATATTTATTCCAAAAATATTTATAACAGATAAAACAAACTAGGTCAATAGAAGACAGCTCTGTCTGTTTTGAGTAAAATTCATTTTATCCTTTAAGTATTTGGTTGGTTTCATCCCTTCAGAATGTAAGAAAAGAAGCATTCGTTTACCCTTCAATGTTTTCGTTCTAGTCCTCTAGGTTTCCTCGCCGTCTGCTTTCTCGATCCTTAAGAGAACGACTGCGGAAAATTATGTGAAACGAATGGAAGGAATATTGCGAAAATGCCTAATAAACTCGCGTCCTGCGTACGTCCCAGTCACCCCCTCTTCACAACCCTCTTTTGCGCCCACGACTCCACTTCTTTGCTGGTTACGTTCTGCAAAGGTGAACGACGAATGCGTGAACTTTCAGTCGTATTTTCGCTCCCATTTCATTCCGACCGTAGAGTAAAAGTTCAGCTTTAACAATTCAGCAGTAGGCGAAATTTCCAATCCTGCCAAAGGCTCTTCAACGCGCTGTGCACACATCGACGAGTTGGGGCAGTTTGTATTGGCTTTCGCAGGCCTTCGATTCTGTGGTTTCCTTCGATCTTGTGGAAGTTCCCGTGCGTTTGTCTTATTTCATTCCTCCTTGGCGGTGCCGTCCTCTTTGTCGTGTTCCTGTTAGCCTGGCAACAACTCGGCGAGATTCACGATTCTTCATTTCCTCTCCCTTTTTGCCTGATATAGAGTTTTCCTGATTCTACTATAGAAATGACTTTAAAGAAAATTTCTTTTTGCTTGTTTCTCCCACGTTTTGCGCTAAGGACGTTTCGCCGCGTTTTATTGCGTCCTCTTTGGGGGAGTCCCCAAGTTGAAATTGATGTCGGAGTCAAAGTTGCAGCAAAGAGTCCGCAGGAGTACGAGTTCATTTTCTACATATTGTCATTTATTGTCGTTTTGGTGGCGTTCGTCCGTGCGCGGAATACGCGAGGATTGCTCCTCTGTATCGTGACGGTGTGAGAGTAATAAACTTTTTGGACGGGCGCATAAATCAGTCTCGCACTTTCGTTCTTCAAGCGATTTCTTTGCGCCTCATAAAGTATCCTAATGTATCGTTGCTTCTGTCACGCGAAAGCTCTTCTAGCAGAGAGAAATTGTTCACAGCAATAAATCGAAATCATAAGTTTTCATCATCCGAAGTTTTCAGAATAAACTTTATAATTTACGAACACATGCTAATGTGTAATATTACACGTTCTTAAATTATTGAAGAACCAATTACAGTAGAGCATTAAACGCAATAATAAAATGTTATCGGTTTATTTCCCTGGGAAACTTCGTGCAGTCTGCATTTCCACCCAATGAACTAATGACCGTTTTATTGAAGCCAATGTGGGTAAAGTTTAAGAGCAATAAAGAAAAATTTTACGATAGTAATTTGCAATTATTTGCTGAATCCACGATTCGACGGTAAACACGATAAACGCGCGAAAAGTTCCCATTAAAACTATCCGGTAAAAAGCACAAGGATCAATCATTAAAGTGTTCTCTTTTTTTCTGTCGCGTGCGGCAATTTTTGCCGCCTATTCGGGTTTTCCACTTCCTCATCATGTTTATACTCACGCATATGTGAATGCGGTGACATGGATAGATGAGGTTCTCAGCATTCTAGGTTAGGAGGATGTGGCCCAGGGAACGTTGGGAAGTAAACGAAATGACCCTCGTTTCCTCCGACTCCACACTTATTCACTTTTTGTGCGAACACGCATCGTGCCCACAGTTTGCTGCTTATTCACTTGCTCAGACATTCATTGTGTGCGGGACTGGACGTTATAAAAACGTTTTTTTGAGCGTCAGGGTGATGGTTGAGCTCTTTTTTCGTCAATGGTCTACTGCCCACTCGTAGCTCTAAATAAACTAGCGCGTCTAGTGTATACATCATTTCATCCATGGCCTGAGAGTGAGTAATGAAAATGAATAAAGCGTATGGCGCATAACACGCATTCAATGTTAGCTCGAATATTATATTGACCAAACTGGGGAAAGGGAAAATATTGGCGAAAACTTGCGGATGAAATATTACACTTTTTCGCATGTTCTTTTTTTCTTTCTAGGGATCAAACATGATTTTAAAGTATAATTCTTCAACGTATGCTTCAATTTTCCACATTTTCTTTGAAACCTACTATTTCTTAGATGTTGACTTTCAATGCGCATTTATATTCTCATTTCTCTGTTTGTTCTCATATTTCTTTGCCTAAAATTTATTCCATATTCTTAAACGTATATGAAGTATTTCAAGATAGGAACAAAAATAAATATACTTTCAAACATGATTTGTTTGAAATTAGATCTATATATCCGCACATAAAGAAAAAAAGGCAATACTTGTATTGTTACGACACACTTCATCTATTTTCTGTACTTGTATCTGGGAGCAGGCGTCGTTCTTTTACTGAGCTTTTGAACTGTAAGCCGGATTCGCTTGATTAAGGTTCGAGGAAACTTGGCGTGGCTATTCCCCATATCCACACTGGAGGCATATGAGTTTCACGTTAGTTTTCCATCGCCCATTTCCCAGCCTACTCTCCAGCTGCTGCAACTGGCTGCCAGCCGGGTTCCAAAGCGCTTACTGAATTTAGTTCGCAACACTCACTCAATACTTCAGTCCAGTTGCACGTTGCTCGCAAGCGATGAGTGGCTAGCAGATCGAAATATTGCTGGCAATATTCCCTAGAGGCATCGACAGACTCAGATCGCCGGCGGCACTGGGCAATCAATAAATCAGTCCTGTTTTTATTTTGGTTTGCAATTTTGCCAGAAAGCTCCCCATTTGATTTCATCAGGATTTTTCAATGTATCCGATATTTATATACTGGCGAAATCCATTTGCATCCATGAAATATTTATCAATGCGATTTATTTTATATGGGTAATTGTTATGGCGTTGCAGGCTGGTGCTGGTAGTGCAGGCCACATGATGAAGTCATCAAAATATACACAGGCGACTAGTCCAATGGACAACGACTTCAGGGACTATCAGAACGTCGGAACGATCATTCCCAACGAACCGAACTTGAATCACACCCGATACGAGAATAGTGAAGAGCTGCTGCTCAACCATTTTGACTATCGCTGCAACCATCAGGCGACCGTGACAGGACAGCACAATCATCAGAACCATCATGGTCACGAGCGGAACGCAAATAACCTAGGCAATGCTGGGCGGCAGGAAGAGTTTGAGACGCGCTGCCAGTGCACACCACCGCCACCACCCCCGAACGTACGCCATGCACACTCACACCAACCTCACCCTGGAGGTGGCGAGCGCTTTAAGGCGTACAACAGTGAACAGAACATCCCGCACAATCTGGCCGTCTCGCTGACGCGGCTGGACAACGCCGGCAGTCAGTTCAGCCTCGATCGTAAGGCCATCCACCGACCCGGCGATGCGGGTGGCGGCGGTCACAAAAAGCAGCACACGTACACGTGCGAGCAGAACCAGAAGATACTGCAGAAGCTCGAGATGAAACGGATGCGTTCGCCGGAGGTGATTAACGTGCACCGCGGCACGCCAACCCTCCTCTACGATCCGCACAGTGACATTGGCGGCGTGACGATTTACGACGATTACGGTTTCCGCGGTAGCGCCGCCGCCACCCCACTGCCGGCGAATACTAACTTCGGAGGCGGCGGTGGCGGCAGTGTACGTGGAACCCTCAAGAGACAACAGATGGAACGGTAAATATTTTTTATGACGCCTCTTTTAACTGACACCGAACTAGTCAACTCAACATTGCACCACACGACCACAACTTAACCCTCGCTGGTGTAGAACATAACTTTACTAACATTAACAGCATAAGTTGAAGGGTTGCAAAGTGGCACTAACTTGATCAAAACTTTCGGACTTGCGCGGTTTGTTTGTTAGAAGTAAAACTAACGGCTTTATAATTGCATTATTGCAAATGAGATCATTTTGATTAATGCGAACGTCAAAATTACTTAGGGAATCCCATTTTTATGCAGCCCATCTTTCTAATTGGATAGCCACATGCAATTTGAATGAAGCGGCTGATGCTCTTTACGCAATCATCTCTCCTCGGGTGGTGACGGGAAACACGCGTTGAACGCTGTGCACTCCGGATGCAGAATTCTGAACAAGGTCCCTGCAGGCGTCGATGAAAATGAAACTCTTGAAACTTCATAATAACACAAGTTTAATGCAATTTCACAACGAGTTGCTATAATAATACATGTCCTTGGTACTTGTAGTCCTTTATATAAACATGCATTCATGGGCATGCAATTTACAAACCAATCATAAAGTAAACACCTTTATAATAGGGACATAAATAAGACTTTATGTTTGTATTCATAGTCATTCTTTTTATTTGATATAGCTATTAAGTATTTTAAAGAGGTCCAAATTGGTGCAAGTAAATCCTGTCCCATCAATAAATGCAGGACTAGAAAGATACAGGGAAGCAATTATTAGTACTGGAATTTATCTTTGGAAGTTGAAACCACGGAAGAAGAAATAGTTAGGATACCAGGACATGAAGTCGAATAGCAAGAATGGTCGGAACGAACTCAAGGTAGTTCATACGAGGGTTGTACGAAAAGTAAGATTCCTATACTCGTCAAAAATATTGTTTATATTGTTAATAATGTTTAAATAATTGCAAAGATTCTTTGATCTTTGGAGTCTAACAAGTGTCTATTTCAGACTTCTCTGACTACTAGTGCCTCAGAAGCGTCGAAACCATGAATTCACGATGTGTAAAGGCACAGAAAAGGAACTATAAATATGGGGTGTATCTATCGGAGTAAAAATGTCTTAGGATTTAGGTTAGAAACAGTCAAAATGCTCTTGCCAGTTGATCCTTGAAAGGAAGTACCTCCGAGTGATCCGTAGATCACTCAACATTACTAAACAACTCAATTTTAATCTGATTGCAATCGAATTTTGAAGTCAAATCGCATTACATTTTCAGTATTAATGGTGGCACAAAACAAAGACGTCCTGCAGACGGCATGGACTCAGAGATGGATGATCCTGAGCTAATTTTTGAAGTGGACCAACTTCGCCTTGGTGAATGTCCCTGCGCCTGCGAGCACGTTATTTACGGACCAGGCTACACCAACTGCCTTCAGGTGAGTTTCGAATCCGATCAAACTTAGTTACTAGCAATAAGCCGACCCGGAAACAGATCACTCGACTTTCGTATCGTAAATAAATCACTCTATAAAATAAAAAAATACAGACATAGAGATGAAGCGCAAGCAACAGACGTCAAACCAATTGAATAAAGTTGTCAGTGCGTATAGTATACGTCAGCTCTTTCAGGCTTTAGATAAAGTGAATTAAATGGCTCGGAATGTCTATTACCCTTTGAGGACTACTATAGAGGAGTTACTCTGACTCGCTCTCCGTGTTTGCCATTGGGTGGGTGATATACGATAAAATATGGTCGCAAAGAATTGCAAAGTAGCGAGAATAAACGAAACATAACGAAGCGAAATCCAAAATACAACAGCCCACAGTCATTAATAATTGTTAGTTTACTATTTGGCGTTTGCCCGCAGAAAGGCGGTTTATCACCACTCGCCTGGTATTTTACTTTAGTGCGTTATTTACTGCGTGTCAGTTTGGTTGGCATTTTTTACTTTTATTTGTAGCCTCACGCACTAGTTGCAAATTTATTGCAATTTTAAACTCGATTTATATTTACATATTCATTAATCATGTTTTTATGGTTTTTATTGTCAATATTTTTTAATATGAGATTTTTAATTAACGAAAATAGATTATAAAATTAATTTATAACATGATAGCATCATTAATTCTTGCAATATCCAAAATTAATTGATAATTTAATATTAATACTGATTTGAAAATATTCCTGTAACAAATAAGTAATTTAATTAAAATATTATTAAACCTGCGACTGTTTCTAGCATGAACTTACAATTAATTAATTTCACCTAGCTTTAGTTGATGGATTGAATTCTTATATTTTTTGCTTTCACTTATCTGACATCAATTTTTTAATCCTTTGCGCTCGAGCGGCGTCTAAAATGATTCTGTGGTAGTGCAGTCAGCATGTATGTTGCGTTCGTCTATCTCGAAATGGCACAAAAGGCTTGCGAGAAAAATATGGAGTTCTAAAAGTTAATATACTTCTGCTGAAATTTGATCAGATTAACTAGTTTTTTTTCTCATAATTTCTCATTAGCACGGTTGTTTTTACGTATTTCTAACAAGCATGTTTTAAATGCCAATATCAAAATGATAACTTTTTATGGAGGCCAAATCACTTCTCAGCCTAACGGCCACGGCGCACAGTGGCCAAAAACGATCGTTTTGCTCCATAATCCAATCGCGCTCGTAACCGCGTGCGCTCATTTTGCAATTTTCAAGTACTTTTGTTCAAGATTCTTCATACTAAATATGAAACAATGAAGATGAAACACACATAAAAATGATCCCAGCTTTTCTTCGTTCTCATAGTATCAAACATATTTCAATTCTTTTTCGATAAAACTCCTTTATACTTTATGCTTTTAAAATGAGCCGTTTTATGAAATTTTTAATCTGAACTTCAGTAGGATTTTTCACCCTTATCCGTCAATCGAACAATATGTTACATATATCAATTTATTCCCCATTTTATATACTTTAATATGATGTTAATATTTTTGTAATCGGTTGTATTCAGCTATCGATTTTACCTTGTTTTATAACATATTTCATGCATTTATCGGTTGTTGGTAAGTATAATTTCACGCCGTTTTCGATGATTGTTATGTAAAATAAAGTTAGTACGTTATTGGTTCTTATCTAGACAACGTATATTTATCATAATATTTAACTGATATTCTAAGGATTTTCCAAGTTTAAAAAATAATATTTAATAGATCAACCATTAGATTACTTCAGTTATCGCTTCATTTGGGCGTCCCGAGGTGATAACATTTCACATTGAATTAAAATAACGTTGACGTTAACTGGGGAATATATTACTTGCATAATCAAATATAATATAGCGTCATTTTTTCAAACTATGATTGAACTAGTAACTTAGATGAAAATAAGCTAGAATAAACGTAACTTTAAATAAGACGAGATTTCTCGTTCCATTGTTACCGTACTAAGCAAATATTTCACACTGGTGAAATATCCACTTTAAGCTATTCCTGCATTCTATTCTTCTCGCGCGTGTTCTTCGCGCATCTTAGTGGCGGTGCTATGCACACACAATCGCATGCTAAATTCGTACATTTTACTCCGGGCAATGGAGATCCAGCCGAGGGGAACGAAACCCCACAGCTAAAGCACAGTGTGCGCTGTGTGCGATCGCAACATTGAAAGAACGCACATATCATTGCCGAAAACGCATTACATTCGCGAGTACATTTCTATTTCGTCGGTATTGCGCTGCGCCAAGTCGACTTCGAGTATGTCTTCGCCACAAAGCCACACGCGAAGATAAAGGCAAGCCGCGGATAAGAATTGAATTAAAGTGCAGTGACACACGAGGCCACAACTGCACATTCTTGCCAAGACCACGATTTATATCTCCAGTGAGAATTATTACTTTATTATGAGAGCATCACGTTGGAATAGGATACCTGAATGTTTGCAAGGAAAAATGATGAGGACCCTCCAAAATTCACCAGATCTTGATGATTTATGGTAATGGGGTTTGTGGGAGGATAATGGGAGGGTTGAAAGAGTAGTAAGGTTAAAAGGTCATGAAGTGGGAGAGCAAATGAGATTGAAACAAATTCAAGGTACATACAATGGTTGTACGAGAAGTAACGTTAAAGTAAGAAGGAAGGAAATAGCCTCCGGTGAAGATTTTTGGCAAGTGACTTATGTTTATGGTGAAGAATGCATGTACTTTTAGCATGACCACAAATGGTGTAGGGTTATCAGTGTAACCCTCTACCAGAGCCCTACCCCTTTTGAGCACATGATGAGTGGACACGCATCTTTCTCCATAAACCCTAGCCAGTGTATGGAGAGACCGGAACGTAGCCCGAAAATTTCACTTGGCGGGAGCAGCGATGAACACTTCCTCGACGAGTCGGAGACTTTTACTTTTCGTATAACCTTAATATTAGCTGGTAATCCAGTTGGTGATGCAGCAAGTAGGGAGTGGACTAGTAACATGGACAACAAAGCGAAGAAGCAAGTTGATATGAATTTCGGAGGAGTTCATTTCTGTGGGAACTGGTATGATAATTAGGAATATTTGAAAATGGAAAAGGTGTAAGTACTAACTGAAATGTATGAGTGGTGGAGATGAGAGGAAATCAGTCCATCAGGGTAGGATGTCCACAATCTTATCAGGTAAAGAAAGGAGGAAACGAAGTACAGAAGTTGGTGGGGTGGTTAGGTTAGGTTAGGGTGGTTAGGTCAGTTGTCATCTTTTGCATTGTAAGTAAAAGTAGGTGATCAGATCTCAGCTTTCATTGGTCACGGATTTAACCCCTGCTTGTACCTATACTAGCGCCAGCAACCGTATTAAAATCGGTAGTTGTTCTTGTAGAACTTTTATTCGATCTGGTCGATGTTAGAAACCTAGTCACAACGAAATATATACTTTTAATGTTTGCCAAGAAATATGGAAATATTGCCAAGAATTTTTTTTCCATGGAGCTAATACCATTCGTTGTATGTAAAAACTTTAGAATTGCCACAATTTTGGTATAGTTTATGCCTCTTCAGCGGATAAACATTATAATCTTCTCCCGAGGGTGAAAACTGTCCGGACATAAAAATCTCTTTTTCGGCCATTTATAAAGCTTTAAAATAAACCGGGAAGTATGCCTTAAAATCGTCTAATCTGAAACCAAGTTCCTTCAAAGGTGATTAAAGAAGCATTAGGGGAATGCCAGACCTCCGCTGATGATAACATCTCGCAGATTTCTCCCGAAAAATATCCGTTGGAAAGTGATTGATCACTTTTGCGTTTTCCATACCTCATTTTTCTTCGTAACACTATATTTCAGAACGCGAGTTGTGTCGAAATTATGTACCAACAAGATTGCAACTTTTCCAAGTGTGAATTCAGACTTGAGAAGAGTGAAAACACGAAAACCTTGAAATTCGAGAGGTGTGATACATTCCTTTCTTGCAGGAGTGGAGCAAAAGCAGTTTAGGCAGGGTGCTGAGATGGGATCAAAGTAATTGTACATTTAACGGTATTTATATACATAAATCTGCCTACCGTTCTCTGCTTTCCGCTTTTCGCTCTTTCAGTGAATGCTTCCATTCAGAATTTACAGGGAGCGCGTTCCGCGGCGGTCTAATATCAGTGCGGCGAATGCAAACAGCGCTGATGCTGCGCAACCCTGCTTCGGGTTCAAATCCGCCATGCAATTCTACGTCAGATGATAACAGGCCCGTGGGCGGGGTGTATCGCAATAAATTCGATTCGCCGCACCTCACCAAACGTTGATTTTCGTCGATGCGCGGAATATTCACATGCGCGTCGGCATATTCGTATGTTCGACTTGCCTGGTGAATTGTGGTCGCCGCGTGCATATTTCATCGTAATATTACGTACATAAATTCCTTCACTCCTTCGGCCCAGTCGAAATGCCTTTATCGAGCCGGGAAAATACTTCCTCGACGGCGCATTTTTCATTCGACGCGACACGCGGAAACCTCGCATACATTACTCGACAAAAGGTAGTAAGGAAAACCACACGGATTTTGCAATTTCAATACACGTTGCTGACAGTTTTAATAAAACTTGCAAATAAAACTATTAATACTTACACTACAGAGTGGTACGTGTCCTATATAAATCTGAAATCGTATAAATTACGATTGTATGTTTTTTCCAGGACTAATTGTGATACATACAGACCAAAAATTGTATTGATAGTCGAAAGGACCACATTTGAACAATGTATCGTTAATATAAGTAGGTTTTAACAGGATGCCATATTTTTCTATCGAGCTTACGATAACGGGTCCTCTAGACTAGTGTCAGCTTAATGGACAATCCGCTACTACTGGAGTTACTAGCGAGATGGTGATATTTTCAAAAATTCATCTCTATATTTATTTATTTTTCATTATTATAAAAAGTTTATACGATTGAATAAAAGATTATGTCTAGTTATATTTGATTATAAACTTCACTTCGAACAATTTTCCATTGTTGTCGCATTTCATACGCATGCGTTCCATGATTTTTCTTTTGTGTTAGACTTTGATTTCCTCTGATAGCAAAGGAATTGTGTTACTATCCAATTTTCAAAAACATAATCTTTCATTTTCACTATGGTTGACATGGGAAAATGACAACGAACATGGGTAGAGGGATAGAGTATATGAAAATCTTAAAACGAGCCAATAGAAGCAGAATTGGTTTAATAGTTCAATTAATCGACAGATGACGCAAATGAAATATTAGTTAGGAAAAAAGAAAGACATATTGTTTGCTTATTAAATTAGAATAAAAATGATAAAATTGTCTGAAAATTAACGGCGAGTTAAAAAATGAATGTGTATAGGCCATAAATGAAAATTAATGTCAAGCCAAGATGTGAAACAATACATCAAAAAAAAAAGAGAATCAGTTGCTCAATGGAAGGAGCAAAAGGAAATGGGCAATTCAAGTCCCAAAGAAGTGCTTTAGTTCGTTTGATAGAAACAAGCGTGCTAGTGAAAATCAGCTGAATTGTACTCCTCACGCAAACCTCAAGCATATTGCCAAGTAAGCGTTCAGTGCAAAGCTTCAGTAGCGTGCGCAAAGCACAAACAATACTCAACAAGATTGTACTTCTATGCACGTTGGTAGTATACGGAACGGGTTTACAATGTATGAAATAGAAGCGATATTATACATTTCTGCTAGAAATAATTCATTAGAATTGAACAAGATTGCGCAAGAATTTCAGTATATAAGGCCTTCAGTCGGTTGAAAGCTCTGTTCGTACCATCGGTGTCACCAGTGTCAAGCAAATCAGCCAAAACCAGCAAAAAATGTTTTGGAAAAATGAATATATCGGCAATTTATTGGTAAGAAGTTCACTAGGTCAACACATATTATACAAATATACTAAATACACTTTCATTCAGTCCAATAAGCATTAAATTTTGTTAAAATTTTCACACAGAAACACAACCTCTTTCAATAATTCCAACTGAAAAACTACTGAAAAACCACAAACTTTTTTCATTTTCAACCCCAATAACTGTTCCTTTTAATGAAACTAGAAAATAAAACAACTATTAATATGAACACTATCATCGCACATTTGTAATCAGAGTGTGAAATTGTGCAATTTACAATTGCTTATTTTTCTCGGCGGGGTTCGGTTAAACGAAATGGAATTACGGAAATTTGTTGTGCAAATACACACCGCTAAATTGGACGCCACGCCATTGCGCTGCATTGTTAATCTAATTATAAAGTGGAACAAACACGTTTGTCTTTCTGCAGAGCTGACCTCTGTCCGCGGTTTATGGCCTGAAGTCGCGGGGGTGAATGCTTGTACGCACAGTTCCAGAATCGCCGGCCATTCGGAAGATTTACGTGTCAATTAAAACGTTTGCAACTATCGCGCATTGCGAATGCACGCAATGGCGCGATGCATAGCGGCCGAATGCAGCGATTCGTAAATGAATTTGTATTTTCTGCTTAATGCAGTCCGAACTCCGGGCCAGGGCAAACGCCATACGAAACGAACAAAGCCCGGTGACAAATTGTTTTGTGCGTTAATGGATAACAATTTATTTATTACCATTAAATTAATTTACATTCGGGGATTATACATTGAGCATACTATAACTCAGCAAAACAGAGTATTATTAAAATAATTGAGTTTATACAAACGTTGAAATTGGGTGGAATAAGCAGCTAATGGTTGTTATTGTTGTTTCATATATTGGAAAATATCGAATCGTTGAGTTTCAGTCTAGAGATTTGTCAAATTTTAATTAAATATAAAGTACAATCGGATATAATTGTAATGATTCGGAAAATTATTATTCAGTTATAATCCTTCGTAATCTTGTAAAGAGGCAGCTGCGTCATTTCAATTTTATTACAATTTTCTATTAGTTTAACAACAACCACAACTCGTTTTTACACCTTATTAGTGCGAAATGTCGAGGTGTAACATTTCGTTGTCATTTCTCCGTCGTAGTTAATTAGCCATTGCATTCTATTCACCAATTCATCAATTCTTATATAGTATTTGTTGACGCCTTTTGTCATTGTACGTATTACTTTTGTCTGCCTCATGTTCACTTGGTCATTTTCCTCTTTAGGTCGTTTGAACTTTTGGTAAGCACTTCTACTTTTGCTGTTTACCTCATCACTTTTTCAAATATCTTGTACATGTACGTTCATATGAATAGTAGGGGACTGAGACTGGACTTATGGTAAATCAATGCAATAATACGAATTTTAAAATAGCCCAGATGATGTAAATATTTATTTGAAACTGAATTTGTAACTTCTATCAAGAACAAATTATATATCAACTCGCCGAACAATAAACTAGTACCCTTTGTCCATATTAACGTCGGCGTGAATTTACTTTTTTCGTTCATTTGTACGAATAGCCGAAATGCATTTCATACAGATCAGCCACACATTCAGGCCATTCCTCATTTATTCGTTTCCTATTGACGCAGGCCTTTTGTTTGTGCACACAACACATTCCCATCGCAATAATAATGTTTACCGCACGCGTGCATTTCGCATATAAACGTTGGCATAAAACTTGGGCGACCACTTGACTGTAGGTACGTCTGGTTGCATACGTGCGTTATATATGGCAGCATGCGGTTGGTCGAGTGAACGCGTCGTCAGCGGGGGGCTGCAGACGCGCACGGTCATAAAATATAAACGCGGGTAACTGAAGTGGCTCGTAAAGAGGATTAAATCGTCCGCGAACGACCTTTTCCACCAGAAAATTATAATCCCGCTCTCACTACGCATGAAAACGCGGCCGGGCGCTACTAGCCGCCAGGGGGACATACGAGATTTATTGTTATTTGCGCCAGTGGTGACATTCACTATCGCTAAGTTGCCGAAAACATTGGGTCAGTCTACGTGCACACAATCAGTGACGAAGGTGGTTTTACTGCTTGCAGCACCTTCCAATTAAACCGCGATTAATTATAATTAAATGCCGGCGTCATTGTTGACGCTTCCCCGTTCTGACATTCTCGAGAATATGATTTAATTGATGCATTGTTTGAGCGTTTCGGTGAGTGTGTATATTATTTTCGCGCGTGTGGTTTTTCTGCCAATGATGGCTGCATGAGCCGGTGTTATTAGGTAATTAAAATATTAATTGGAAAGAATGTGCAATTAATTAAAGTTGAGCAACGGTGGTGCGTTGGCAACCATCGAAAAGTGGTAAATGGCGTTTCATTTAAATGCAAATTTGCGCCGCGGAGCAGTTCCATGGGGCTTGGAAATTCTGACGTTTGAAGATTGAAGCTCTGGGTTAGGCGCTGCCCAGCTGTCATAAAGACCCAGTTTACTTCTAAGTGATGGCTTTATACAATTTCAGTTTGAAAACATTTCAAAATTACTTGTGGTAATTGAATGCATTCCATGAAATGGTATACTAAAATAGACATTAAAATTGAAAATAAAATTATTTTTGCGTAATTTGATAAAATGTATCTGTTCAGCACAAAAAACTATTCTATTACGTTTATATTGTTGTTTTTTAAATTGATAAATCATTTTATAGCCTAATAATTATAGATCATTTGTGTAAAGCGTTATCTGACCCTTCAGGAGATCAGACCAATATCAGGAAATTATGTACTTCAATAAATACTATTGCTCAAGTAATTAAAGTTGTGAATTAAACATATTGCACTTTGGATCGGATTGAAGTTTAATTAAAGTTGCATTTAACAAGGAAATAGGGAAATCACCATACCATTTCCCATACCACAGTTTGTATTCAAATACGTGACAGTTAAAAGTTGCGTGAGCTTCTTTATATATAATTTTTAGTAAAACATAAAAACTAGTTTTTTGCAACCGTTAAACGATTTCTTTATAAAAATACTCGATATTTTGCACTACAAACTTCTCAGATTATATGACAGTTTTTGGGTTTCGGATTTTCACCAAAACCCTTGGAGTTCGGATACTCCACCAATTTAAGACAACTGCCAAGATATATAACATGGCAATAGTTTACAGAACGAAATGCCTGGTAGTCGCATTCACATCGACCAGATGAAAATTGGTATTAGTTGGGAGCGTTATAGAACCGGTTGGTGTGTTTACATATTTGGCGATCAATCGATCATATCACGGCAAGCTGAAATATGAAATAAAGGTTCAGGTAGAAAAGGAAGCTCGAATTGCAGGCTGCCTAAAAAGCACCATGTGAAAGAACAAATATCTAAAATAAGAAACAAAAGTTTGAATATACAAGTTCGGTTGTCAGGCCAGTTGTATGTTGTTCGAAAACACGACCGGATACAACAGTGACATCTCGCAATCTCAACACAGCGGATCTGAAAATCCTCAGGGCCATAATACTCAAACATAGGATTCTGTATGCTTAAATAAGAAGGTTCTGCCAAGTAGCATACGTTGCTGAATGGCGCAAGAACAGAAGACAAGAACGCTAACACTGAGAGAATGGACATCACAAGGATGGTTAAAATAGCCGGAGATGAATCTCCAATCCTTCCATATCGCCAGGAAGACCATACAACGACTACTTCAATGAGGCAAAGCGATGTAGAAGAGACTTAATGTCAATTAAGAAGAAGAAGATCAGTAAGAAGTTTATCTTATGAATATTTTGAACGATTTTTAATAGTAATCAAATGTAATAATTGCAGAAACAGCAGTAACACGTTTAATATTTCTGAGCCATCTGGGGGTGTCAGAAGGTGGAAATACTTCGCATGTTTTCTCAACGAGAAAATAAAGCAACATGTTCATTTTGTGACTGGCGGACTGACTGACAAATGTAAACAACTAAAAGATGGAACAGTCTGAAAGGTTTCATGGAGTCAATCAAATGTATTCCATGATGAAAATACACACCTCCATCAGGATGATAAAATATTTTCAAAAACATATTATTTTGATCAACCCATCATTCTAGTTGTATTATAGTAATAGAACAGAATTTAATGAACCTTACTTTAAATAGAAGGCAGATTATTTATGTCTAGAAAGGAGTAAGCATGGGAGCTTTATTGTAATCTTTTGGTGGGAAACAACATGCGCTTCCGTTTATATTCTGCATTAAAATTTCATTTCCAAAGTTATGTTACATTAATTTATTTACAAATGCATACATTTGTCGCAACGCCTCAACATCTTGCCGACAAATGTAAGTGCACGCTTTCGTCGGTGTTCGAGCCCTTCGGGCTTTACGCCAATATGCTCCTCGTCCCTCAACCCATACCCACATCCCCGGTTTACCGACAACGATGGCGCCGGCTCTACGGCAAGACGAGCTCGCTTCAGCCCCCGGCCAGAGTTACCATGCGGATCGAATCGAAATGCACATTCTCCTGGTTTGCCGCCGCCCCGCTTCGGTCTTATGCACTCAGCTCAGCCGCGCGCATGCAGCTCATCTGGCATTTTCAGATTTCGATATTGTCCATATGCTAGCGCAAATAAGTTCGGCCGCAACTTTTCCAGCAAGCAACTCGCGCATGCTGTCTCGTTTCTCATCCTGGATATCATTTTTCGAATTCGTGTCACTGGTGGCTAACTTTGCGAGCGGGCCATTCTGCTGCAGATAGCAGGTCGGTTGGCTGAAGGGGGGCATATATGCAAATGCTCACCCCGAACGAATAACGGGGTTGCAAGGGAAACTGAAACCTGAAACTCGTCCAGCGGGCTACGCGAGACGTGCTCAAGGCTCGGGCATGCGAATGTTCGGTCGGAACTGACGGCGATGTGAAATATGATTACTTGCGTATTTTCAGAGAATGCTGCATTAGATTGTTTTATTTGCAGCAGGAAACTATATTTGGAAATTCTCAACTTGTCTCCCTGATTCTAGGATTCAAGCAGTTCTTAAATTAAATATCATGAAACTATACATTTATTTCTATAGATATTCCGAGCTTAAGGTATTCTGAATAAAAGTCTATTTTGCACAAATATAATCAGCGTTCAACTCTTATACACGAAGAACCTGGTACATTGCTGTTTAAACTATCTCGGTTATTCGGACATGTTTCCTCGGATTTTCTCTTTAAAAATTATGAAATTTCCTCACCGGACGTCAACAATTGATGTATCTGCAAACTCATAAAAAACTAATTACGTCAGCTGTAATAGAAGAATTATATACCCACAAAACGCAGTCTTTCCATTATCTTCGCAAAGTTATCCAGAACAATGCGGAACAATGCAAGTATCATAAAGTTTATAAAGTAATTAAAAAGATGCTGATTAATCATGGAGGCAAGGGATAAACTAAATTTAAGATATTTCTTTGTAGCGATGAAAATATTGGACATTCAAAAAATATAACGCAGAAGATAATATCTTTGTTTGTCCCACGATCATTTTCTTCGCAAAACTTGCTTCACATGCATGGAACGGTGTTCCTTTTCATATTAACCCCGAAACACGACATTTTGCTATCACGAAACTTATGATGCGAACATAAGTTACATTCGAGTTAAGACGTTTGGTAAACAAACTTCTGATTCTTCCAGTCGAGGTTGGAAAACTGCAGTAACTGTCAAATATCACTAACTTTCTTGGGTAATATACTAAAGAAAATACTAAAGAAAATGCGTTCCGGTTATTATAAAAATGATACTACCAAGAAGTTTACTATTATCAACTTTGTTTATTTTATTTCCCGCCTAGAAATGGAAAGAGGACAATTCTGATCGAATAATGCAAGCAACTTAATTCTGGCTAAAACCTTCAACCTCGCATAATTGAAATCTTTAATGATTCAACTTGTATTTAATTTTAATGTAAGATCTATTGTCTGTGAAAGCATATTTGCAAAGTTATTTAAAGATACTCTGTATGGCAAGCGCATTACCGCGACGGCACTCAATATACGATGTTTATCAGTTTATAAACATCCTCAGCCGACTGAAAAGCCTGGTTGCCAGCAAACTTCTTAGATTCTTCGGGACAGTGCCAGAAATTCTTCATGTTGAGAACCTTGTGAATCTTTGAATAATTTTCTAGTTGCATTTTCTCTATTTTCTGCGAGAGTAAAATGAATTATTCTTCTATTCAATGTATTGACTTCTAATATGATTAATTGTATTGAAAAAAAATTGAATATAGTTAAAGAACATAGCAGTCAATCCTCGGTAAAATCATACAAAAAAATATCGATAGAAACAATATTTAATAGTTATTCCAAACTTTGGGCTACCTACATAACTTAAT
>JAODAC010006540.1:28470-69283 GCA_027575185.1 Mimaenictus wilsoni
AAAATCATACAAAAAAATATCGATAGAAACAATATTTAATAGTTATTCCAAACTTTGGGCTACCTACATAACTTAATCGTTAATCTTGCATAGGCCACCCAAAATACAACAATCTTAGTTATTATACCCTTATGCGAAATCAGCCCTGCTTTAGTTGTCATAGAACTGTAATAACACCAATTCATATGTAATATTGTTGCCTTTAAATAACAACGAAATGAATATTAACAAGTTTGTGAATATCAGAGAGTAATTACGTAATTCCTTGCGAAAAAAAATTTAAAATGATGGGTTCACAGAAAAATGGATTCCAATTATAACCATTATATCAAAAGGCAAACTTAACTCAGCCTGATTCTGATTCTTGCTTTTATCTTGCTTTTATTAAAGACCGCCTGCATCAAAGTGATTATAATTAAGTTTTTTGTCCTTCACGTTAGATATTTTAAGTTTTTTTTTTATATTTTACGCTCGGTTCTGTCGAGTCTAAAAGCAGCCACTGTTTACCGACTTTCAACGCGTTCAACAGGCGTCTGTTGGCTCTTTGCGTCCTTCCAAATGCGTTGCTTTTCTTGCCCTCGAATGCCGCAACATCACAGTAAAAAACTTTTGCGCTGCATCTGCAGCGGCAAACGGTTATCTTGCACCTTTAGGAGTGCCGCTGCGAAAGTTTGCATTCCCACGCTGTGCCCTCTCCGGAAAGATTCCCCACTACTAAAAACCACATTCAACTTTTCACCCGTGAACTCTGCACTTAGAGATTGTTGTTGTTGTTGTCACTCACCGCAACACGAGTACTTACTTCAGAGTTTTACAAACCAAAATGAGACATAAATATATATGTCTTGGCAAATATTAAGCGAACGAAGATGCGGTTTGTGGCAAAATTGAGTCTGTTATGGTGACAGACGGCCAAAAGCCATTAACGTTTCGTTTTTAATTGCGCCACACCGCCGAAAGTTTGCAAAGTTTTTGTGTACAACTTTTGCCTGTAACGTTGGCCACCGTTGACGCGTCGCTCGTAATTTAATCACTAGCATTTGCGGTTGCGACTGTTGGTCGTGGCGAATTTTAAGAGCAATTTCGCGTTGTTTGTGTGGTTTTGAGGGAGAGTTATCTTGTTTCAAACAGCCTGACTTTGCGAATTGAAGAATGGATTAAACACGCCAGAGCGCCACAGCATCCCACCGTTGAAATCCCAGCTAAGCCGTGGAATTTAAATAATTTCGAAATGTTACAATCCGCAATTTCATTAAAGTGTAATTTTTATTACCGTTTTTTACCGCTGAGTTGGACATTTTGTGCGTCCGTAATTTATCTTCAAAGAAAACTTCATGACATTCCACTCTTTACATTTAAAGCCTGACGATGTTTGAGCCAATTTCGTTGATTTCGCTTATTTCATTTGCGACACAGCGTTGTTTTCATTTGCGCAGGCACGACACGACGTGTGCAAAGAAGGCACACCACAGCGAGGATTACAATCTGAAAAAAATAATGCTGGCTCGCAGCCCGGAAAAATCGTATATAAAAGTTGCAGAAGCCGGTGCGCATTTTAATTTTATTAAAATGCTCGTTGTGCAACTCGTTTTCGACCAAGCTTAACTGTTTAGAGACGAGCTGAAAACTGTACACCCGCTGGTCGGGGCACGGAAGTTGTACGCGGATTCGGCACTCGGATTAAAATTAAAAGTGTAAAACAAAATTCCAGGGAGGCAAGTTGGCGTATTCTTGAATAGGCAAGAGTCCAACTGTCGGTCGAACGTTTTAATTAACCAACAGCGAAAGAAGTGTGCAAATAGCGCGATAAAATAAAATTTGTTAAAACTTTACTTACGAGTTAAATTTGATATCAAAAGGTTTTGAAACTTAAACCCACTGAGACGGACATAATTTGTTCATGCTCATGTGAAATTTAATTCTGATTTCACCGAATGGAGGTATAAATTTCCTATGTGGATTTAATCCATGTAGATGTTACGTGGAAAATGGTTTCGGGGTAAAATATTTCCTGGAAATGTTCGGATTTAATTTTTTCGCTGTTGGCAAGTTGTTTTCCCCACTTTTATTTTGCGATTCCCAGTCAAAACACAAAAAAGTTGTAAAAACAATAAACCTGAAAAGTCGATGCCCGAAAACACTTTCGACTCTCGGACAAATTGGTACGATAAAACGATAAAACCGGATTTGACTTCGATTTCTCTTCGAGTTCTCGGGAAGTTGTCGGAATTGCGACAAACCGTTTTGCATACTTATGTTTGCATTCACAATCCCCTTTTCTCTTCGGCTTTGCCCATTTTACGAGTTTCTTGCATACCCCAGCAACTTTAGAAAATTGTTTGCTCGTAGTTCACAGAAAAAAATCGGAACCTTTCATATTTTTTTATTCCAGATATTCCAGATATATTCTTATTTGTCGTCAGTTTATTTCGTGCTTGATGTGTCGACCTGTTTCTTTGAGCGTGGGTCATGCACATTCACAGTTCTTGTGAATTACTACATATAATACCTTCGGGCATTCGTTTCTTTCTTCTGAAACTCGGTAACCACGTTTTGGTCGCTGGGAAAAAGGTAGCTTTCCGCTTCCTGCATACGGTACTTCCGGAACGTGCAATTTTCAATATGTCGTGCTGGTTTTCGGGCGACACAAAACAACCGCATGCTCGCGTATTCCTGATTCAGATACCAGCGGCCTCAGACACTTCGGAATGCTCCCCCCACAAGGTAAAATCAGAATAGGATTTTGGGGTTTACCCGAGAACTGGTGGATTGCCTTCCTTTTCGAATGTAACTTGGACTCGCAGAGGAAGGCAATGCATGAAGTTAGATGTAAAAGTTGTTACAGGATCCCTTTATGCTGATAGGGGTATGATGGCTTTGACGGGCGGCAGGAGTACAAGAAGCCTACATTCCCAAGCCGAGTGTGTGTCGCCGATGTAGTGTGCAAATCGGCGTTAAACACATCTAATGGCTGTGAAAAACCACTCGAGAGACCTTGCAAATTGCCGTAATTGCCACACATTCCGTCCTTTTGCATAAGCTTCCAAACTTTTTCAACCACATTCCAAGCATGTTCTACCGTCATCTCCAGCAAACCGCAATTACCTTCTATGTTTTTAGTATTTATCCGGGAAATTTCTCTATAATTCTTCATACTCTTATCATCCTCTAAAATAAGTAAAACTTTTCTATTATATACAATCTCTATTGTATCTATTTTTTATATAATCATTGTTTTGTTGGTTTTAAACGATGTTGGTGTTTATTGGAAATAATTTCGGTAATCGATGGAAATGAACAACTTTATTCCATTTAAATAGCCAGAAGCTGGATTCCATTTGTTTTTTTTTTGTGGTTTTCCTTCGTGCCGTGCTGTCTTGCGAGATAATAGTTTCTATTTTATTGGTCTCGAGAGAGCAATAACTTAGCGGTTTTAACCTGCAAACGGAAGAGCCAAACGACATTCAGAACATGTAAATGTGCCGCCGGAAACATAACGTTCGGGGAAGAATGTCACAATATGTGTGATATATTTTTGTGCTTTTTATTGTGTAGTATAAAATGATACAAACAGTTTTATCTCTTGATGTCATGAAACACTAAATGGTGATATTTTTTATTATTCAATAGTCATAAACAATTTAATACTAGCGTTTAAAGGAACCATATTTCCCCACCCACTATTTGGGGAAGTATATTTCATATGTAAATGGGTTTTTATAAGTTTGCAGACAAGTTGATGCAAGGTATATATTTACAAAATAATATTGTGCAGATTTCATAACGGTTATTACAAATTGCTTATAATAAAAAAAAACAACTTCAATGTAATCTCATCTCTAATATTCTAAGATGTTTCTCTGTAATACCTACTTCTATAATTTCTTAATTAAATGAGTACATGGGAAACCATAAGTAGTATCATAACAGCTTGGATAATTGCGGATGTACTTCTCGTGTTTATGTTGATCGCTACAATGACAATTATAAACACCACTCCAATGTCTGCTGAACTCCCCTCGAGCACTCAACTTCCCGAGGTTGAAATGAAATTCGGCATCCAGTCGAAACTATCTTGGTGCACCAAACTGCAGACATCCCCCGCATGCTAGGAGCTGTTAAAGCGCACGTTCGTATACAACCCTTTGGCTCTGCTAATAATAATTATCAACGTTGTGCAGCATTGTGCGTCCCTGCAACAACAACTGTCGCTGTTTCGGGCGCTCGGCACCGGCGTTGGGGGTACTCCACGAACGCGAATCCTGGATTGCTCGGGTGCGAGCAGTGTTGAGAGGTCGTTGCGTCGTCTAATGCTTGCTAAGAGGCCGGAGCGAAACCGAGAACAGGAGCGCCAATTAACACTACCAAATTCGAAGTCAACTAGTTGTTGTTTCATATAATATCGGATCCGTGCGGTGTGCGGCAATTAATTGGGCTAAACCCAATTTGCACTATATTAGAGCGGGTGCAGTTGAATGTGAAGGCAAATGGCAGTGTTGTATCCGTAGTTTATGATGCTTGATTGTCAATTGTTGATCATGTTTGCTATTATTCACACTGATTTTGATTAAATTGTCAGAAATTATGCAGTATAAATCTAAATTTTAATTGATTTCATCTATAAACTTCAGAAATAATCATATTACTATCAACAATAATTGTAGTATTAGCTTAGCAAAGGATTTATTAGTTGGTAAAGGATTATTAATGAATGAAAATGAAAATATTTTATAAATGTTACATAAATAACTAAGCCTAGATACAATTTTACGTTTTCTGTCTTAATAGATGTTTCTAACTAGTCTAACCAATCTCCTAACACCAGCACGATCCAAAACTGTGATGTAATCATGTTGGAAGACACTTTATTAGGTAGCTACACACCGTCCTTCTTTCCAGGCAAACTTAGATTACTTTAGACCTGCCTAAAACTTAATCTGCTCCAGCTTAACCCACTTGTAACTTGATAACGGCAAGACATAAATATAATGAATATCAAAATAGTTAACTTCCATCAAGTCTTCGTAGTTTAGCGTGAATATGAGTCTAAGAATGTTGATAATCTGGTGTTGACGTATATGCTCATCTCTATGAAGCTAGTTTCCGTCATCTTGATTTCAAATTCGAATCAAGCATTAGCGTGCTCAATGAATGATTGGCAGCAATCAATACCTGCATTCTCTTTCGCGTTCGACAAGCTGTTGCCAATATAACGCATGTGTTTTTGGCGTCCAACGCATGTGCTTTTGTTTTCGATCATTCGTCGAAACGTACGGTAAACATTTATATTGTTGGTTCGCGTCCGTCCTGCGTTTTTACTATTTTCGAAAAAAATCTTGTACGACGTACTCATCAATGCTTTTTATGAGCTTGCTGGTTGTGAGCGTTGAAAAATACGCCAAACAATCGGTTTGTTACTGCCGACCCCTGGATGCCGGGTTTGGGATTCTTTTCAGAGACACAATGTCACTAATGGTCGAGTCTTTGTGGAGATTACGAAAGTCTGTCGTTTGGAACAAAATTATTTATGGTTACAAAACTGTTGGCATACAGTTGATATCAAAAAATATGTTATCACACTAATTGGAAACTAAAATCATTTTATTCGGAATCTGGACCAATCCATATATTTGTATCACTAGGTAAATGTACTTCGTGAAAAAGACGAAAAAAATATGTTGGTTGAGAGCCAGTAGTCGGTACACTGGATTCTGTTCCCTTTAGAAATTCTGTAGTAAACTTGTGAACTTAAACTTACTAAGTTTGTTGTTCTCCTGTTTTACTACTAAAACTGTTTTACTCAGTATTTATATCACAATTACATCTGTTTCATATGTACTAACTTTATTAAGGCTTCTTTCCAGTTCAGATTTTGGAATAGTTTTGCTACGTTTTCAATTTGGTCATATTGCTTGTACTCTATGGCATGTTTCCTGTATCGACAACTATTCCATGTTCAGGTGCAAACAGCAAATCGACACACGACGAAATGCATTACAAAGTATTTAGAACTTATACCGCTTCGAGCTGCAGAACGCAATTGAAAGCACGCCATCGTCCAGTAAATTTCGTTATTGCACAACTTCGAAGCATTGTTAATGGCTTTTCCGTTCGTTTGCCGCTTTTCCAACGCCGTAGTAGCCGAAGTACTCTTGGTCGTTCTAGGGTGCAACCTCAAGCTGCTCCCTCGTTTACCGCGTGGAAGACCCTACCTGGTAGTTCCATTATAGACGTCTCACTGGCAGTGGTCGTGCCACTAGTATGTGGTTGCTCAACTGGTTGGTTGAATTCCTACTTGGATCTCAACAACGTCATAGCAAAGTACAGCTTATGTAGTGGCCGTACAGTGAAAGCAAGTAATAACGTTATTTGTCTTGTATATCGTTTTTGGTTCATTCGACTTTTCTATTGGCCCTCTGCATCTAAACTAGTTGATGGTAGAAACTACTCCTGCTAATTGAATTACTACCACGATACTACGATTGGGATCATTTTAATGGGCACTCGTTAATACTGACATTTAGGGCCACTTATCGAAAGTTGTTCAGTAAATTTAATTACACTATTATTACAAGTTGTAGAATTATATTCAACGGACATGATTCACAGATAAAAGTTAAATAGTTAGTTAGATAAAAGTTTCGGTATAGTAGCTCAGTCCATAATTCTGGTGATTCATGTACAATCACCTTCAGGCCCAAATTCCTGCACGCTTGATGGACGGATGGTGTGAATGGAAGCGCTTGGAAGCGCGATGGGATGAAAGAAACGCTCGTTATAGGCATTGGAATGTTCCAGCTATTTCCCGCACGATGTGAGCGAAAACTTAGGTCCCACGCGATAGAGTAGTAAGGCGGTAATCTCCATAGCAGTTTCCCCCTCCCGGATCTTCCTTCAGCTCACATCTGCCACGAATTCAATCTTTGTCCCTCCTGCTGCGATCCCATCGTCTGCACATGCCATCCGACCACCTTCCCAGGCAGCCACTTCCCAATGTGCATTTTCCGACTTCCATCAAGCCGTTCCACGGGAAATGTGAAGCGAACATGATGTGCACATCGAACAGATCCGGCTGGAATGCTAGGCGCAGTGAAAGTGAAACGATCCAAACACGCCAGCAGGCCTGCCTATGTCGTTGCCGGCTTTCTTCTTCCTGTTGTCCCAGGCTTCAGTGTTATGGTCGTCAGCTCTAAGCCAACCGCCATAAAGCTTGCCATCGATGTGTGTTGTGCAGTAGCCTTCAATCCAGCAGGCCACTGTCGGGACCCGTGTGCACGAGTTTTGTGTTCGCGTGCGCCCTTCAACTTCTTGCTCAAAGCAATTCGCCCGGCCAAATTGCGACTGTGGACCGTGCACAAATTTCGCAAAGCTTTTGTGCTTGTTCCGTGACCATTTGCAGGATTACGGCGTGTTTGCCCGGGAAATTCTCGGGAACTTGTACAATTACGTGCAAATCGAAGCACGACGAACATAAAGTCACTCGTAATATACTATACTAACAAAGGAAAGTCTTAAAGTTTTATTTCATTATTTTATATCCAGTTAACCAAACTACAAAGAATCAATACACAAGTTTATTTATAAACATTTTTATGCTTTTATAAATTTATCTAAAGGAACCCAAATGATTTTTCCTTGGTTAAATTCCACCCTAACTCGTTTAAAGTTCTCACATTTTTTTCCTATGGCTGTCAGTAAGGCTATAACTCATAAAAATTACTTTGCTCCCTTTTTTGGAAAGCTATTCTATGTCTACTTCCGGGTACTTTCCAATCTAAACACATCCCTCCCATGATGGCATCGTTTCTGGAGATTTTCAAAGCGAGGTCCAATGGAGCTCCAACTGATATATGCCTTTTGTGTGATCCACACGAACTTGGAGAGTAAAAACTTTCTCCTTTAAATACATCGCTGAAAATTTGATGGGACGTTGGAAACTCCTCAAAGTTTGTTTGAAATGCGCTCGATGCTAACATGAAGAAACGGTGCACAGCACGTCTCCAATGAGTACACCCCACTGACTGGCTTCGACGATTGAACCTTATGAAGCTTATAAATTATTTTTATGTCGTTCATACACCTTTCTTTCGGTTTATTAGATTTATTACCCCCATATTAAGCACAAAAGACCAAGACGTGGATTTTTACGATGTTGTTTTTTTCTGTTATGAACACCTACACAGGGTAGTTCTATTTTGATGTGCACTTTTTTCATTTTTCTTCTCTGCTTGACTTATTATCGCAATTTTATTGTGCGTGGCCTTTGGTGGGTCAATCCTCGTGGGGTTAATTAAGCGTTTTCTTATTATCGGAGTGCAGATGGCGCGCGCAAGTTATTGCTTTCTCTCGACGACTGAGGGAGTCAATTTTTTGTACCTTTTCCTACCATTTCTCCACGTAACCCACCTTCGCAGATGCTTGTATTGTATATGAAAACAGAACAAACGCGAAATGGCAAGGCAGCCATTGATAACGGAAGGGGGCGAAAGTGGGGGCGTCGTAAAAATCGCGGACGCGTCGAAGTTTACGTGTTGCTTTTTATTGCGCGCGCGTTTATTGCGTCGACGTGTACACACTAGATGCAGACGTGCCTTGAAAAAGTGGTAATAAAGCATTAGTTACTTTTCTACATGGCAGCACACTTTGGTGCAGACAAGGGGGTTCGTTATATTTTTTCGGGAAGCTGGTGATATTATGCGACTGTGTAGTATATTTTCACTGGTTTAAGACCTACCCCTACCACCCATTATATTGTAGTCTGTGATATGAGAGCTCAGATATGAGAGTTGGGGAAACATCAAATACAGGGGTATAAACACCATAAATTCGTACAGTGGAAACGACTGATAATTATTTTACCAAAGTTGAAGAATTCGGAAAACCTAAACTTATAACTCAGGTGTTCTAAGTATGAATCGGTAGAAGAATCGGTAAAATATTACTTTTATACGTTAGTGACAGATATAAACTAAGAGATATATTAATTAAAATCGTGTGATATTTTAATGATGCAATAATGCCATTATAATTGTGGAGTTAGAAAATGGCTTACAACGCCTTTCGAATAACTTTAGGGAAGCATGGTAATTGCTACGACGAAAATCAAAACCTTAATGTTCCTGTCGTTTCAGTCGGCTTCTGATAGATTTCTTTTTTTTTTTTGAGGCAACTGTTACACCATCTAACCAGGATTTCCTAGGTCATCTTCATATTCTTCTTCCTTCAAAGATCGAATCAATTGCTTTGATACCCTGTCACCGTCCACATATTCATGCAGTCTTAATTGCTCATTTATTGTAGATTGGATTTTCATAATCTCCCAAATCCTTTCTTTCATTTCTGACATACTTGTACATCAATATTTATTGTTCAATAATATTTCAGTGACCTCAAAAAGATATAGTTTCAAGGAATCTAGTGTTATTATATATTTCAAATATCAATAAGTCATTAATCATTGATTGGAAATATGAAAACAAAACATAACCCAATTATATGTCAGGGAACCTTGAAAGAGGAGCAAATTAAGAAAATATACTCTGCTTATGGGCAGAGGCAAATCCAATAAATGTTGATTTAAACGAAAATTGCCTAAAATATTTTCTGATGACTGGTGCTATAATGCCACGGTCAAGTATACTTCCACCGGTTCCAGACCTATCTCCACCGCTAATATTCTCTAAACTACAACTAGAAACTCACTCGAAGAATCGACAAAATAATACATCTCCGACAGTAACAACGAAAAATGCAAATACAAGAAATGACTGATAATGCTTTTATCAACGTCTGAAAATGCGGATCGTGGGTGGCAAAAGGTAGCAGGATAGGGAGTAAATTGCGAGGGTGATGCGCGCGTGCGCGAACAACGTGCGAGATTTATGGCAGCGCATGAGGGCATAACTCGCCGATATATCAAACGCGAGAGAGGCTGTTAAAAACGGCTTCGACCCGTGGAAGAATGCAAAAATGTGACAAACGACTATAATTCGCCATAAAACAACACACAGTCAGATCATAAAATATACGTCTATGCTTCAGAAAGATATATTTAATTTTGGCAAAGGAAGTTTATTAAAACAGATTTTTATTATTAAAATCACAGAAATGCAGCCCGGATAATCTGCCCGAATTTCGCGTCTTGCCTTTACCCGAGAATACCACTTGGATGCTCCGCCGCGCGTCTGAAATTGACTCTGAAGAAATAAATGCCGGATGGTGTTTTTAGATATTTATTGGCACAACCACCTTCTCTGACGGCCGAAACGAGAGAGCGCGGGTCCCCTCAGAAAGCCTTCCTTCAGCGCACAACTGCCCGACTTCCGTGTTGCCAACATAAAAATTCAAAAATGTACAATTTGCTCCGACACTACTTAAAAATGGCTAACGGCAATTTTCTTTAATAATGCCATAAATTTGTATACCCTTTTTAAATAGTTTTAATAGTACTACAGCCGCAAAATAATTTTCCTTTTATTGTAGATAATTTAATTACATGTCACTCTGCTGGGCTGATAGCAGGTGCTAGTAACAGGAAATAGTGTTTTTTGTATAGTGCATATTAAATTCCTGTATTAATCATGAAAATGGAGGTAGTAATCAAAAATAAATCAACTAGAACAACAATCAGGTTGGGTAAATTCGTGCATCGCACCATTATCGTCTAGTGAAGGGAAGTAAATCTAAAAAGTAAGTACATAATTCAACGTTGTTTACGCAGCTTTGGAGGGTCCATCCACATTGCAAGCACGAAACACGGCTTCCACTTCTTTTCCATTGTGTTTTCTTCGATCAGCCTACTTCGACGCAAGCACTCCATCTTGGATTGGCCCGTTAGTGGCCGCAAGCCTCCACCATTTCTACCGCCATCACCACCCCTCGTGTATTTATCGCACGTGCAGTTATTGTATTCCAATTGGCGTCCTTCGCCTCTACGAACGCTAGCTGAATCCAAACACATTCTCTTTCGTTCCAACGTTTTACGGTATTCTCGTTTATAAGTCTGTAAGTCTAGAAGTCTGGCTCACAGTGTTCGCATTAGTCGTTAGTCGATTTTTGCAGACTTGCACACTTGCCTCGAGAATGTCCCCGTTTACGCAGGCTTCGTGCCTTTCGCGCACGTTTCCGGTTGAGTAATGGTCCTCTCAACAAGTGGAGCTCACATTCAGCGTGTATCTTTTGCAGTCGTCTGATACTGTCATTTTTGCGAATATGGAAGTCCAATAGAATACGAGAAGATATTATTCTATGTATGCCAAGCCTTCTATCCTCGCATAAATGCAATTTTCACAAGTTTTTTTGTTTCTCACTTTTTCTTCATCATCTTGAAGGATTTTCCAGTTTCTTGGAAGTGAAATGGAAAATGGCCGACATTTTATTTCGAGGATATTTGGATTCCTGCATGAATGTGTCGGGGATTTCCTGCAAGTGTGATTGCTTTTCACGGGAAACACTGCAGTGTTTTGTATTCCTCCTCTGGGGGCGTGAATATAACGGATAATATAACGGATGAAAGATTACCACAATTCCGAGGACTTGCTGAAAGTATTATAAACATATATAAATAAATCCATTTTAAATAAATGATATCAAATAATAATAGTTTATTTTTACAAATATTTATCCAAAAATTTGTTCTATGTTTTATTTACAAGTTGCTGCTATGATTCGATGAATTGTATTGCTGGTTCATGGTCAACTGACTAGAAAGTTAAAAAAACTGCAGCAAATATTTTCTGAAGTCGTAAAAAGCGCATAAACAAACAAATATTTAACAAAGGCTCATGTGACAGTAAAAACTTTCCGACATACGACAGGTATAATAATAGCGGCTCTAACAAGATACATTGTGACTATTATTCACTGAAAAAAAACATTTATTGACATATGACAGGTCACAAAAAAATATAATTTATATAAATATATAAATATTATACATATATTATAAAATGTAGTTTTATTTGTTAATAATTAATAATAATTCAAGTTCGTTTCCAGGAAGTTCCCAGCGAAATCATAATTAGTTTAAACCCACAAACATTTAATTATTGTTTGAAATGCAATGAATCATAAACAATGATGCCAAATTCTGGGATTGCCAGTAATAATGAAACACGCTTTACACTAACCTGCAATATTTAGATTTGTTTGAATGTAGCCCACTTTCCACGTAGTATATGAACATAAATAAAGTTTCCATTCAATTTATATCCTATCACACTTTTGGTTAATATCACATTAATCCGCTATTACTCACGAGCAGCACGAAGGAAATCCTATCGCAATAAATTTGCCACTGCGCTTGAGTAGCGCTGAACGTCCGAAAATAAAGGCACAGACATACGAGAGGGTGGCAATAAAGAATACAGGATTGAATAGTTTTCCGCGAGGCGCCAAGCCGGCACGCCAAGAATGTCGTGATAACTCACGACGTTCCCAACGTAAACTTTGCTGAGGTATATATAGGTATGTAAAACTTTAAGAGTGGTATCCCTGTGTATACAATGTGTTTAAATTCTTGACTTTCGCGTAATTTATTGTGCACTTACGTTATGACACGGACATGTGCACGACTCGTGAGACAATAGTTTTCCGCTCATTTGCATTAGAGCGTCGGAACTGCGATAAGATTCCACTAATCTTGGACCTCTATAAAATAACAATGATTTATAATGTTGGGTAATTTATGCAAGTATGAATTAAACATTCGTGGTGCATTTGCAGCATCCATTCGTGGCTGGATGTCGCGTGTGACCACATTAACCGCCGGCATTGCGATCGCATGTGTGAGAAACGTGCGCTGGCAAATGTGAAAATCATGTTGGTTCATTATTTCCATTTCCCTCCAGAGCGCTCATTACCAAAGAGGGTGATCCTCAACGTGGCCCCTTAGATATCTCTTTGGAGACTAGTTTATTATAGTTTTCAGGAGCACGATGTAGTTAGATTTAGGAAATAAGAAAATAATTTATTTTCACAATATATTCTACAAAACTAGCATACTAGTTAGGATTTACCGGAGACTTGGTTTTCTTATGTCAGAATGAAGTACATTTTCTGTGGTTCAAGGCTTTTCTTCACCACAGTTTTTGGGTCTTCCATATTGTGATTGTCGCGAACCAACACAGATCACCAAAGTTCGCGAGAATGAGGTGCAGAACACAACTGGTGACTGTTTGGCGAAACGAACAGAGAAAATTTATATTCGACGAAGACTTGCAAGCCGAACACTACCCGTGTTCTGGTCCAAGGTCTGTTGGATGAGAAGAGTAATGCACACGTACCAATGTCTTGAGCAGAATTAACTTTATTTACATGAAATTTACAAAAGGAAACGTTTGGTTGACACCTCCAACCACCCTACCATCTCCTATCTCTGGAGGTGCCACCACTACAATCATAAGCATCAGCCAATCAGCGGAAACCTGAAAAGGTACATCTCTCTCTCTCTCTCTCTCACACACACAATTCACACAGGGCCGGTCTGAATAACGCAAACATAACATCTGCTAAATACATTAGCTGAAACGGCCCAAGTCGGTTGTGCTGATCGAAGATGCACTACGACGCGGTTGTACCATGGCAATAAACGGCCTATTCAAAGCACATGGAAGGTACCCCAATAAACTAAAAATCTAGGAGCGGCCACTATTGCCACCTGCTTGCTTTTCAGGTCGAACAAATATTTTATAACGGATGTGTCTTCACCATAGATATCGTTGTTCCCCAAATTCCTAAATCCATGCAAATGCGTAATAAATGAGACGATGAAATAAACGAAATAAAAATAACTAAAGATGGGTATGGGCTGATTGCAAATGCAAGTTCTTAAAAATTACAAGGGATTTTGATCATCGGTTCTCGACAGTGATACTTTACCAACTTATTATTTTAATTATATTTGCAAAATGTTGGAAATTACGACAATTTTCGTAAATATTAGACTCTGGCATAGAATATCAGTTATGATATTCTCTTCCAGTTCATGAAAATCAATGAATGAAAAGCATTTCAGGCTTTATTAACCAAAATTGTTTTGTTATTTGGCTCCGGATGTTGCTTTTTATGCTCGATTTTGATAAAATGAAATGCACGGGAGTGTGCGTAATTCGCAAGTGTTGCGAAATGAAACAAAATTTTCGCCAACGATTTGTTTGCGTTTCGTGCGTGTGGGAGAAATGGTACACCATTTATGCCATCCCCTGATATTTTTACCTAAATATTGCTGATATTGCAAGCACTTTTTCCGCGAGGTTTGTTTGCTTGTTTATTTTCGAAAACGTGCCCTTTTTATTTGGCTGCGTTAATTAATTTATCGTGCTCGTATTTTTCCGCGAATGACTTTCGAAATCTCCTAATTATGTAAACATATTCGAAATTACCTTTTTTAATTATCGTAAATTTGCATTCATTTTGTGTACATTTAATAGCATGTAGTGAATATAAAGAAGTCTTTGTTTCGACGATTTCATAAAATGACAATTTAAAATGTCTTATCTTTATAACGACAGTCATGGCTGATAATAACATTAAAATAAACCATACATCCATCCATCCATATGTATATATACACCCCTTTCCAACATAAAGATTGTATTTATTGTCAAAAGTTTAGTATAACAGTTATGGTAAACTGCGAAACTATTCAAAACGCGTGGGAGAAATACAAATCAAATGTGTAGAATAAAATCATTTACTAGGGTTTGAACGACGGTTACGAGCAAACTTTACACTTTCAAACATTTTCCGCGCTGAACTCGGAATGTTCTTAATTCACAAAATGTAAAAAACAAAGCAGAAGGAAGAAAACATGTCTATATTGGGAAATTCATAAAAGAAATTGCAATCAACAGAGTTAAAAAGTTAAATAGTGAAAGTGGAAATTGTGCTGTAAAGTTCGTGAGTGCAACATACTAAAAACTTCATGGCTAAATGAGTGCACACTGAAAAAATCACTTATTTAGTTAGCATTCAGTTAACGAGCAGTTTAGTCTGACATGGAAACTTTTGTTCAATGCCGCTGAGTGGAAGCACAGCTTGGCGTTTGCGCCAAGTTAATCGTAACGAAGTTACAAATTGTCGGGAGTTTCGGACTTGCACCAGCAACACGATTCAATTATTCTAACCTATTTCGGAAACTAGTTTAGTTTAATTGGACTGGCGAACGACAGATGGTAGTAGTATATACAAATTTACTAATGGTAATCGTGCATATCATGCGTCCGAGTATGTCGGTTTGTTCTCGGTTATGTTAAAATTGCGAGAGATGTGTTTACTCTTCTTGGTTTTTCGGCATGTTTCTGAAGTTAGGCTAAAACGGCGAAAAATTCCGATAACACAAACTAACTCTATATATGGACTACACGTACAAAAGTATTAATTCAATTTCATGGCGGGCAATGGAGATACGCTCCTTGTTAGAATAGGTTAAGTTTGGCAGTTTTGTGTATCTGAGATTTGGGAGTTTGGTTAAGTCATTTTAAGTTAGGTTGAGTCAATTTGGAATAATTAATTGATCTGCTCTTTGATGGGTTCACCGAGCTGAGTTTTCGCATTTTTATTCATCCCGGTATCACGGAGGTTAAACTTGTTTGTCACAATCCGTCGCGACGCGTCGGTTAGGAGGCCACAATTGATTCAGGGATTGTATGTGGGCGTGTCTCTGATATCCCCCGCGAGTGCCATGTTTTCCACATCCTTCGGGAGTCGAACGATGTAGATGTAAATGCGGCCATCGAGCGAAGCATTGATATGAAACGAAAGAAAAAGAAGTGGCGCTCGTCCAAAGACCGATTTTCCGGTAGAAGTACAACAATTTTCGGATGGAAAGCCAGGAATTCGTGGGGAAGGACCTCCACAAAACCTGGTAAACAGTCGAGAAAGAACGAACAAGTGCCGTTTGTCATCAACAACATCAACGGTTTTATCGCTGTCAGTCTGTGGGAATGCTCGCCAGACTGGGTGAACTATAAGTGGTGCATAAGCACAAAAAACGAAGAAATTTCCATCTCGCTCGCTCCTCGACGAGAAAAAGGCGTAATTGGCGAGTTTGCCAACTTTCTGCCCATCTTGCTCTCCGTACATATTTCGTCCATTAGATGAGGCTTAAATTTGGCGCTTCCGTTTTTACTTAAGCATTAATTTGTCCCCTCCGAAAACTCGACGACGCCTTGTACTTTTGTCGTCGGGCTCTTCTTTCCTCATAACTTTATTTGTTTTGGGCGCCGCGGGCTATTTAGCAAATGTTGATGCTCTAACATAATGACAAAAACCACCCCCCTAAAGTCGCCTCGAACTTCCTTGTCATCCCGTCGTCCTCAACCTCACCTCCCCTCAACATCACTGTTTTTATAGAACACAATAGAACCTGCGAGTACGGTCGGTTGACGGTTGGATTGTGAAATTTATATAAACGTAAATTAAGAAGTGGTGCGCCGGAAAAGTTTGGCGCCGCGCGCTCTCGCGAAAAGTTTTAACTGCCGCCTGATTAACGGCCAAGGCACACTCGTTACCGTATTGGCGGCGGCAGCACGAATTGTGGTGGCTACTGGTGGTGGTGTATGTAGCCGCGACGGAAACAAAACGGAACGGAACACAAACAACTACTTTCCACGCGCTAACGACCAGCGCGACAAACGACGCGACGGCGATGATGAGGCGACACGACGCAAGAGGTACAATGACTAGGCGAAATGTGATCATAATTTGCACAAGGGAAAGATTGGTCGAAAAACCGCTAAATTGCTGCTATCTTTCGAAGATACACAAAATCTAATATAAATTGGTTTGTTGTTTTCACTTTGTAAACTTTTACGGGAAGAAATTTAATTTTAAATTTCTACGCTTATTGGTCGAAAATTATTTTCAAACTTAATTATATTTGGAATTGGGATTAGGTTAGGTTAAATATGAGTAAGTTTGAGTTTGGGTATCGTGACTGCTAGGGATGTCAAAAAAAGTATCGGTATCAATAAGTATCGATACTACGCGTCGGTACTTATCGGCTTTTATCGATACTTTAATTTTCGATACTTATCGATAGTATCGAATCAGTTATTTTTGATACGTTTTGACATGTCCCCACACTGAGGCCATCTGTTAATCACAACCACCAATTAGAATGGTAAACGTTCTCTTAGCGGAATTTCGATTCTTGATCCTGATTTTAAAATACTTGTTGCATTGTTGCTTAGTATCAATACTTCCCTACATTTCAAATTCATTTAAATTTTGCCACTTTTTGCTAAAAACTTACTTTAGTCTTAATTTGCTCGGCAAATTTACTAGCATTAATTTTAGTACTTAGGAATAACCGCGATATTTTTCATTCTCAAAATGTAGTAACATCAGAAAAATGGGGGCGATAATATACTGGAAGATTACTGTAACAAGTAAAAAATAATTTGAAAATACATTAACAGATTGCGCCAATGTGTATTTTCGATACCAATAAGAAAAGTATCGATTTTCTTCGATACTTGGGTATCGAAAGTATCGAAGTTTCAAACTATCGATATCAAAAAGTATCGATACTTCGTGAATAGTTGACATCACTGCATAAAAATACTTACGCGATTTTATTACCCATTTAGACATCACATTTGTAAATATACGAACGTGTTAAATTGACTTATAAAGCCATTTCGTTAGTATATCCATTAGTTTTCTAAAGTGAAGCAATGCATCACACTTTTGTAAACTCTGGACTATTAAGAATTAAATATATGAATACGATAAGCAGAAGACGGTCCCAGAGTTTGAAGTGGTTGATGCGTCGTCGATCCCTGAACAAAGAGTGTAACTTTATAATGAATATAGAACGAAACAAATAGGAGGAAATGTTGAAGTGTTCGCAAAACACATCAATGCCCGATTTTTGTAATTTGTAGAATCGAATCGCCGACACTGTACGCACCAACAGATGCGTTAGGTGTACAGATGTAACTCAATCTATTACATAGTAGACATTACTACACTGAAATTCTTAAAATTATAAACCTAATAGGGCTAATTCTGTTAGAATGTATAAATAGGCTAGGCTAGATTAAGTTCGATTACGTAGAATTGACTTAATATAGTAAAGTTGGGAGAAAATTAAGCTCAATTTTCCTTTAAAATTAAATCCAAATAAACAAGAACAAGTTGGGTTTGTTACCGTCTTTGAAGATTTTAATTAATTTTGTTATTTTGATCTTGACTATTCTCTATGTCACCGAATGTAATATCTTATTAAATTTCCGGTATCTCGTCGTTTAATTTTTCCCCCGGCTTGACTTTTACTTACCATTATATTACGGTTTCTTATACATCGCGCCACAGTCTTGGAGACAGACATGGCGTCTCACTGGGAGACGGCGGCAATCCTGTAGAACACACAGGTCGCACAATTTTCCTGTTGCACTTGCACTCGACGCATTCCGGGGCGGAATTGAAGCGTGCTCGTCAGGAAATGTCATCGCCGAAGGTAAAGTTACAGATAATGCGCTCTACTAAAGGCGAGCTCGCCTCATCCTCGTACACGACCGCCCCCAAAAGACCGACAAGAAGCGAAAATGCGCATGACGACGTCGTCACTTCCGCTTATTACGAGCCTGTGAGCGAGAGACACAGCTAGCACGCGCTTAAACCTTAATTAAAATGAATTTACTACCGAACTTAATTTGGTTCTAAAAATATTTTATTAAACTGGCTCGGCGCTCTTCCCGCCCCACCAGAGCGCCGTTGTATACGATTTATTTTAGTGCTACCCACCGCTAGATGGCGCTTTTGTGACATTTCGCATAATAGTCGTATTATAACGTGGTTATTGGTGTTACGCGTTGTTTGCGTATCCCTGTGAACACGGGCGTAAATTTATACGCGAATCACGCTCGAATTAATGATAAGAGCCAACGCCAACACCAGTCGCAGTCGGGTGGGAGGCAGTGGCATGCTGATAATATAATTCAATCACGTACCAATCCACTGAGCGCGGCTTTCATTTCGCATTTTCCACGGACGCTTTCACGGTGACAACACCAGAGATGTTATTTGACCAGTGCCGACTCATGCATAAAATACATTTAAAAAAATTCTTCGATTGATGCAAGTACAGGCACAGGACTAAGCCAGGAATAATAAGAATTTCAAAATTGATAAGCCAGTAACTTTTAGAGAATCTATAAGTCTGTAGTCCCTACAAACGACCCGCCACTGTTTAAAGCTCCTCCGACAATCCCCGACATTTCTCATCCCTTCATTCCCCCGATTTACGCCAACACCACACACGAGGTGGATAAACAGATATGGCTGAAATATATATGGGACGCACGCGCATTATCAGCATGCGTGCTGCACATCACAGCACGCGAATAAATTATCGCGAAATTATTGCTATACGAGAACGCCACCTAGTGACAAGCAGTGCATTCCGAGCTGAATAAAATGTGCTCGCATTTTGAATTATGCTATCGCTTGATTTATGTAGGCACGCGTGAAATTTCTCACCGCGTCGTTGAAAATTCAATATTTTCACGCTCGTTTGAAATTCTTCTCCGCGCTCGGCATTCACCAACAATAAGATGCGCCTTGAAAAATGCGACAACTATTAGGATGTGCATCGGAGGCCGAGGTGGCGCTGGCTGGGTGAATTATGGGCAATTGTAGTAACATCGCATCATGTTGCACACGGGGAATAAGGTAGCCGAGCCAGGCGGTTACACCAGGATGGTTTCGAAGGCAGCTGCATGACTATGAACTGTGTTAGATGTCGTTACGCTGACGCGTCTCACGTTGTACATACTAAATTATCAATGACAAAACGTGTTCGTTCTTAGTTTATTGTTAGTCTTAAGACACAATTTATCGAGGAGATATATTAAGGAAATTCTAAGAAATATAATTAAACAAGTAGGGAATATTGTCCAAATCGTACCGAGGAAATTATAATGTAAACATATTATTATTAATAATATTCATAAAATCTCACCAACAGAGTGGAGCAGTCCAGTGCTACTTTAAGGCTACTTTACAAATAAGGAGATAAGTTAAAATACAAAAAACTAGACCAAAGTGGATTCAGTTCAAATCGCAGTATATATTTACCGTAAAGCTATTGCTTCAACGAATGGTTGCGACGGACAAACCACTTTACCTAGTATTTATCGACATCGAAAATGCATTTGATAAAGTATCTAGAAGGATGAAGTGGAGCTATGTGAAAGAACACGGTGTCGATGCCAAGCTTATTAGAATATGCCAAGAGATATACAGAGAAACGCGGAACAAAGTAATCAGCAAAAACTGTAGTTCAAGAGAGTTCCAAACAAGACCGAGAGTGTGGCAAAGAGGAAGTCTAAGTACACTACTATTTCTAATCTATATGAACCAGATAAGTAAGAAGGAGTATGAATATGAACAAGAGGAGGACAAAAGTAATGTGTACAACGACGAAAGGCATCGACAACAACGAAATACGAATTGATGATACGGTAATAGAACAAACTAAGGAATACAAACAATTTACATGATAATTAACTGCGATGGAAAATTTGACAATGAAGTGACGAGATGTGTAAACAACACTAATTAAGTGTACCATCTCATAGCTCCAGGAATAGTAGAAAAAAAGTGCTATCCCAGAAAGGAAAGATATCTATATTCATAGAGGTGAACGGCCAGTTCTGATGTATGGTTGCGAAACGTGGTGCTGCATCGAATCCACACTAAGCAGTATAAGGGCAATGGATATGAAATATTTAAGAAAGCTACTGGAAGTGACCAGAATGGACAAGCTTAGGAACGAGGTAATTAGAAAACAACTGGAAGTGGGAAATATTGAAGAATATATGGAAGAAAGCAGTTGGCCTAATGGGATCATATGCAAAGACTAGAGAGTAAAGCGCAAGTAAGGAGGATATGAGAAAGCAAAGCAAATGGAACGGGGAATAGGGGGAGACCCACTAAAGAATGGTATACAAAATAATTAGGGATATTCTGACTCGAAGTGGCCTTTAAGATGGCTGAAACGGAAGCCAATCCTGCAACCCAAAACCTGGGTTGGAAAGGAATGTTGTTTAATTATATATTAATAGATTTTGCTATCACAGTATGGTTTTTAGAAAAATACATAAACTTAATTTAGAGCTGTGGCAGAAAGTAAAAATTGGTATACGACCAAACATAAATATCCCAATTAGCATGCCAGAGTAGTTCGTACTTTTTGACATAAAATCCTTTTTATAGTAACCTACCGTCTCGTAAAGCGTTAATTTATTTAGTAATATTTTCTTCAGCTCCTAGTTTGCATACGACCAACGCAGGAAGAAAAAAAATAGCAGGTGGAAACCTACACAGGTGCGCTTAAAGGGTATTAAATCGCTTTAAAGTATTTAAAAACAGTAAATCAGTAGAAAATTTGCAGCGAGGAAACCGAAAACAAACAGAGCGGCGGTGTTTAATGCAGCGACACCTGGTGAGTGGCTTTAATGGTATTACCGTGAGTTATTTGCTTGCGGAAATGTGCGCGGGATTAGCAGCGATTGCGAACTACAATCCTGATTTACTAATGCGCCACCCTTTTACCTTGAAGCAGGTAAGGTTGTTGTTAATTGCAAGTTTTAATAAGCCCGCTACTAAATTAGTACGTTATTTACGTGTTTTTGACCGGAAAGCGTCTGTGTGGTACGCACGACTTTTAAGACGATGAAAAATTATGCGCAATTAAAACACCTCCCTCGGTCGGGCAGCCGTGAAGCCAACAAAAAAAAACGGCTGCAACATTAATAAAAACTCGTGAAAATAAAACACGGTCGTATTTCATCGTGTTTAGGGTGAATTAAAATTTGGAAAATAAAATGGAGGCACTAAAGGAGTGCATGATGAAATGTAAATGAAAACAAATGAAAGAGAAGCATCATTCTATACGGTAAAAATGTACTTTTAATGAAAAATATATACAAAGGAGTTTGTACGTATAAAGAGGAAATTAGATTCTGTTTACTAAGTTTTAATCCTTTAAAGACGATAAGCTATATAGCGTGAAATATTCGAGAAGACTAGAGTCTTCTTTTGTTTTGTTTCAACAGAACCTGCATTTTTAATGCAAGTAATTCGTTAGTGAGACAAGGATTTGATTGAGGAATAGATAGTAAGATTGTCACGCGATAATAACTTTATCGGGTGACTGATAATAAAATATACAACTGCCCTCATATGGCAAGAAATATAAACACGAAAGAATTAAGCCACGGCACAATAAATTGCCTATATACTAATGCTTGAGCAATTCCAATTAAACAGAATAGTTTTTTATTAAAATGATACACATCGTTTTGATTTTTAAAACACTATGAAATGTGTTAACAACTTGTTTTTTTTACAAACAGCCAATATGAAGAATGCAGAGCCCTTTACTCATAAAAATTAAAATAAGAGTAAACTACGGCCTTTCAGTGATAAAAATTTGACTATTGTAAAACTTACATAGTTATTTATCTCCTGGGTTTCTTAAAACCTGAACCTTTTTTTCAATTTCGGGTTCGATTCTGGAGATGTCCTGGTAAATATTTGATATTCCATCAAAAATTAATCAAATGTTGAATTACAATTAACAAAGCAAGTTGAATGGGTTCTTCGTTTTTGTGTTTGTCCCAAACCTCGCGATTTTCGGGTTCGAGTATATCTGAAGCAGAAACCCTATTTATGTCTGACCTAGTCACAGGAGCTTTCGATTCAGTCCAAGTTTCGAATACTAATTTTAAAGACACATATGTTAACGGCAATATGAACAACATATTTAATAGATATAAGACGTAATCTTGATTGTGCGTATTTAGATTTAAGCATCCAAAGCTGCTAAACTAACATAAATAATTCACTATCATTTTTTTCTGTTTTTGATGAAATATATGTTTAATGTTATTTTATATTCTTTTATGGAAGAAACAAACTCCAAAGATTCATGTAAAATCTACTCTATTATTTGTTAAAGTAACTCTCGAAATGAGGAAACAACGATTTGACTTTTTCACAAGTATAAAAGTTGTATTTATATAATAAATTTATTTAAATAATAAATTTGTATTTTCAGCCTAAAAATCAGTAATATTTAGATAAATTTAAATTTAAACCAACTCCTGCATTGTTTTAATACAACGCATATATAAAAAATTAATTAAATTGAGAAGCGAAACAACATTGTGGAAGTTTTTGTAGTCGATTTCATTTTTATTTATTCCATTCGATAATCTCTACATCCCACTATATAGTGTTCGCCTATAAACAGGAAATTGAAAACATTCTTCTCTCATATTCGGTTCGACATGGTCGTGTACAAAACGCAAAACCCCAAAACAGCGAGTAAACAAGTGAAAATATTCCCTCCGGCTGGATTTAACTGGAATAATAACTAAATTTTTCAAATAAAATATTTTCGAACGCATATATAGTTTGGGGTGAGAAAACACCATTGTTTTGTGCTATTAATTCAACGCAATAATATTTGTTCAATTAGTTAAGTACCGTTGATGCAGCTTGATGGCCTGCTGGAATATTTATGTAACTCTTGTGTTTCTGTAAGTAAACCGCGTTTATTTTACGTCCGAACTGGAACCAACAAGATACGAGTTGTACAAACATCGACGGACAAGCGTGCGAATTACAGTCCCTGAAATTGATTTCAATTAATTTAATGTGCCGTTCAGAAGTTTGGTCGACTGACTGCGTCGCTCATTGATTACGTCCATTTATACAAAATTAATTCTATTCCGCTATAAAACCATCCACGTTACTCCCTATAAGTGTTAATAGCAAATTTTGTTAAACTTTATTATGAGAAGGAAGTTAATTGAACGTAATTTACATATTAGCAGAACGTAAAAGTTGGAGTAAACGTCTTTGAATAATATTATGTAAAACTTGGCTGTTAGTTTTATGTTTGAAGAGTTAGAGTAAA
Organism: Mimaenictus wilsoni; assembly: GCA_027575185.1. Classification (NCBI taxonomy): domain Eukaryota; kingdom Metazoa; phylum Arthropoda; class Insecta; order Coleoptera; family Staphylinidae; genus Mimaenictus; species Mimaenictus wilsoni. Next base: position 52,403 of record JAODAC010006540.1, read on the forward strand.
TGAAAATTTAAGTTATATCATTATAAATGACGTAGTTTCGCGGCAACTTTAGGAACTAAAGCTGGTAAATGTTTGAAAATCATTCGCCAGTATTTGCATTCATGTGGCGTTAGCATTGTACGCGGTTTGAAGAAAAGCACAGCGTGTTTGCATTCGATTCAAAAGCAAATTGCGTGATTATTACGCTCAACTGGAATTGTAATAAATATATTTGAATATTTTGCTGGGTTAATACGTTGGAGGTTCTGATTGCAACTATGCAATACTATATAGAATTTGAATAAGCACCGAGGGTAATATGCATTTAATGTACATACGGCTTAGGTAAATACAAATACAACGCATTGTGAATGCAATTTGTTATTTCATTCGCAATCAATTGCAAAACTACCAAACTGTTTGACTGTTAAGTGCACCTTGCGAAACGGCACATACGATGGTACATGAATTAATTATAAAGTTTGTAGCGTATGGGGATATATTTAGTTTATTATGTATTATCTAATCTGCATCTTAATTACCGGTTTACTATCGTTATTTGCAGCTAGGTGCAGAATCTATTTTGTGTGGTTATGGTGTTTTACAGAATAATTAGTAGGTTAACCTAAAATTGGCTTTTATTATGTTTCTGTTATCCTGTTCTCATTTTAAGAGGTTATATAAATGTAACCCGTGTGACTCGAAGAAATAAGACAGGGGCGGCAAAAATAATCTTTTCTCGCGAAACAGACAAAGGCCATAGGTGTGTGTAACTTATACGGCTGAGGCACTAGTTCTAATTGTAAGAGGCTCGGGCGCCTTGGGTGAAGAAATGTACATCATAGGCAAATCGCTCCGTAGCATTCTGGTAAACCCAATTGGACGAGAGCACCAGTGGCAAATGGACAACGAAACTTATCCCTCGAATAGAGATCTGGAAGTTCCGAAAACATGAGGAAACTAACTACTGGCTATCGCAATTCCAATCGGGACATGGGTGCTTCGAGAAGTACCTATGCCGCATTGTAGAGACCCCCGAATGCTTCTGCTACAGAAATCTGATACCACCAAACACACCTTCTTCTCGGGCAAAAGGTGGAAAGCCAAGAAGCTATAAGCCGAAAATGTGTTCTGCGAAACTCTAATTATAGAAAGTATTATAACGCTGATGGTACAAGAAAAAATAAACTGGAACGCTGGGATGACTTATATCAAAAAGTACGAACTGAAAATATTAGGAACAACGGGCTATACAATCTAGTCCAGCGCAAGCATGAACTGGTAGTTTTGAATTGGTAGTTTTGGTGTTATATTTTCATCAATAATACGAGACATATTTTGTTTTTATTGATTAAACACCTTGTCTGTATTCTTTTTTTTTCTTTGAACTTTCTTTTTACTGCGCATCTCAGAATATGATGTTCAGAGTCGTGAAAAGAAAAGAACGTAGATATTTTGCTCCTTGGCAGTCAAACAATGTTTTCGCACTTAGCAAGTAAGCGAAATATTTCCCATCGGTGCAATAACGTCGAATATGAACGAAGCGCAAACGACCAACAGCTCTCCAGCAACTCGAGAGCAAGAGTTTTCCATTTTCCTACAACATTCTAAGCATCCAAGCATCGCACATGTCCCAAAGAAAATTTCTTTCACACTTTCTTCTCCATCTCGCTGCTAGTATTTTCCTTTTTACCTACAATATACGAACAATTTTTGTACATATTGTAGCTAATCGTCTACATTTTATCTTGCCTGAGTAGTTAATTAGTAACGTACATAATGTACGACGTTTTTAATTATTAAAACCAGAATATTAATTTCAAAGAGAAATATTAAGTAAATGTGAAATGGAGTGTTTGACGACGGCGCAGCTCTGTGACCAGCTCTGTGTAAAGCTTGAGCTTTTCATTTTTCACGGCGCCGGCGTTGCTAGCAAGCCTACTGACTTTGGTCCAACCATTTTTCCTTTTATTCCTCCCTGTGAAGCCCGCATCAAACGTCCAAAAACCCCAGCATTCTTGTAACGGCCTGTTTCCACTAATTTTAGTTTTTCTGCGTTTGTGCATCAAGCCCGCAGACGTTACTCGACTGCTGAAAGAGTGGGAAAAAGTCTTGCGAGAATCTATTGTAAAAAATAAGCCGCGACGCGAGGCAAACGCGAAAAATAAAAGGCAACCCTCCCACAACTGCGTAAAAACATGAAGAGAAAAGATAATTTCCTTTTATGTTTCCCACACGATGGGCTTCCGTCTACTCAAGCGCTTCAAGCATACTACGCGAAAGATAAAAACATTACGGGTAATATCTCTCAGCATTCCATAAAATCAATACTGGTATATTAGAGGCAAAAAATATATAATCGTTGTATATAGGGAATTTCTGCAAATATAGCAAAATATCTATTCGGCCTACCTGGGCAGCATAGTTGGTAAGGCTTCGGTCTACCACACAGTCAGACGGGGTTCAAGTTGGGTTAATTTAATAATTAATTCACACTAATTTATTCCCACAAAAATCCACAGAATCAAATTCACACTACAAAATCACCCCAATTAAAAATCACACATCAAAAACATATCAATCGCACGCAGTATGCGCATCCCACTACAGTTACAAGAAGCATGAGGCATTGAATTGCCTCATGGTTTCATGAGGCAATTCAATCACACAATACTTAATAAGGAACCAACCAACAATACTATACAAAAATCAACAATAACAACAACATAATATTATCATGTATATACAAATAAAATAAAAAACTTGTAGCTAGACTGAAGGACCAGTTAGGTTGATGGCCAGGTCTGCGAACCAAATACAAATAATAATAAAAAATATCTATTCGTTGTTTCTGACACGTGAGCAAAACTAAAATGGATGATATATTAATAAAAACGAGTACTAGGAATGCGTAAAACGATTTGAAATTTGAAAGAATAAGTTTTTTTACATCCTTGAAGAAGTAAATGTAAATTTGTGAATTGAAAAGTGACCGTATTTTCAGTTAAAAATAATGCAGATTTGCCAAAATGCAGCGGTTTGGGGCCACTTGGTATATTATCTTTGCTGACCCGCCTCTGCTATATTCGGGGATGGTGTCAAAACTGTTATATTGGTTTGCCAAAAACATAAAAACTATCAAACGGTAATGGTATGACGCCGATGCGAGTCAATTGGGTCTTTATTGCAAATATTAATGTATTATAATGAAACTAGTACTGTGGTATTCAGCATATAATTGTACCTTATCTGGGACAAAAGTTCACCTATGGCCACTTGCGTATATAATTATCACGGATTATTGAAAGCCACGAAGAAATTCGAAAAAATCGGGGACATGCATATTTGTATTCGGTATTTTTCTGTAATTTTTTTATGTGCTTTTCTATCTCTTTCTCTCTCTCATTTCGCGTCGAGAACATTTGATTAGCTTTAGCCGGAAATGTGATTACGGAATGGATATTTGGAAAACCAAACCGAGCAATGAGTTGTACCAGGATCTAAGTTCTTTGCTGAAAAATTACAAGCTGATACTAAGCCTGTGAGGATGGTACCCCTTTTAAAACTATTTTAGAGAGATACCTCCCTCTCTCTCTCTCTCTCTAGCATGAAAAGGCAACGCATAATGTTTTGCACAGTGGTTCATCTGACGATATGATCTAACGCCGAGAGCGCCATTTTTGAATATGGGCGATTCACATAGAAACCAAGATTGGGAGAATAAAGAGTAACTGATCGTATACTAAAGTATATTCATATTCGCATATTTTTATACATATTATGTGCCATTTATAGAAAATCGAGGAATTACATAGTTCAAGACACGTTTAATTTTGATAAAGATTGGGAAGAAAATAAATAAATAAATGCTCCATCATTTTGTTGCCACTTGTTGTTATATATTGCAACTTTACCACCGCCAAACCCGATAAACGAAAATACGTAGGCAACTTCTTGGCCGTAGCTTTGCTTCTTAACAACGGAATATTGTGGCAATTACAAACATTTCTTTAAAAAAATGTCTAGACCAATTTTAATTAAATAATATGGTTAATATGGTTAAATAATAGTAAAACACACATACATACAGTGTGTTTTACTCACATAACAATTATATCATTATATACTAGTATACAATAATTTTTCACGGAATAACTTTTCATAATTTGAAAGTGTACCCAGCATATTATTACAACACTGCCATTTTTAATATTTTAATAGTTATCAGTAATTCAACCATGAAATATCTCTTCGATATATTCTATTTTATTTAATAATTATGATTTATTCGCACTTTTGTGTTCGCTTTCGTTGAAATGGACACGAAAACGAATGCAGAACTTTCTGCGCTTGAAGTTAGAGACAATAAATCAGAAATTATAATCACATACAAAATTCATTTCTACATACCTTCGCCACAACAAGGGCACCTTGCAGTCGCAGCAAATATTTTCGCTCTACTGCGAAGAAAAAGGCATTGCTAAGCAGGTCGAAACGGAGCATAATCCACGCATGTTTGCCTATTCTCTTCCACTTTTCGCACCATTCCACCCACGCCTTCCGCGTCGGCATAACCGAAAAAAGGACGACCGGCTCGAAAGAAGCAAACACTTCATTATTTATCGTCCTCCCGGACAGCATGCGTTTGCGTCCCGAGCGCCCCGACGCAGCATTATTTATTTGTTTCTGACGTCCTGACTTCCGCATCCATGACCGCCTCCGCGCTTCGGTTTTGCAACCCTCCTATATATATTTCGTAGTGAATTGCGTGGGTCCGTAATTTCTCATCGATCAACGCTAAGAGCGTGCAATTATCGCAGTATTAATTACGCAAAAACCAGCGCAATATAAAAACACGTTTTAAAGTGGAAAGTTTGCAGATTAACGGGAGGAGTTTATTATGATATTAATCGCGTTAGGCTTTATTCTTTGTAGTGTAGATAGCAGGGGTTGTCGTGTCTATCGTTATTAATTTAATCTAGTAATCAAGCGTAGATACCGGATTTATAAAGCCCCACCCGTTGGTTAGAATCCTCAAGCTTCAATGGACGAATGAATTTTTAATTAAAACGTTGCTTGGATACGATTTTTGCACGGAAAAAAGCTTACTGCTCAAAGGATGTAGGAGAAACGAGCAACTGAATAAATCCGGAAATTCTTTCCTTGCTTTCAAAAGATATAGAAGAAAGGAGATAACTAGAATTACAAAAACATGAAATTATAATTACTTCTCTCAAAGAATAATAAAAGACATTTAACATTTATTACAATAATACAATATTTGAGTATCTTTTAATATTTTTTATACTTGAAACAAATATTATTTATATAGTTTTTAAGGTTTTAATTTTTATGCTCTGTCTTTAAATTATATATGTAATAAAATAATAAGATAAGGAAAACTAAAGAAAGGAAAAGAAAATAAGAGAAAGGAAATAATAATAATGCATTATAAGATAAAAGTAATAATTTCGAATTTCATTACTTGCTACATGATGATTTATTGTAGCTTGCATTTTAGTATTTGTTAACCCATTTAAAAGTGTCTATAACTAATAGATTTCTTTAGACGTTGGGAGTTTTAGGTTTTGTGTGTTTCGTTAAAACCGACTGTGCTCTATTGTGGTTTCTTCAGGCGTGTTCTCTTCTTGTTTACCAGCGGCTTTCTTTTCCTCCGTTTGCTTGCGAATTGCTTTTTACGGCTCATAAAAAACGCCACAATACCCAATCAATCGCAGTGCTTTATTGGTCTTTCCTCGAAGCGACGTTGTACGCTTTTGTGCATTGATCGATTGTGCAAAGTCCAAAAATAAAGCAAGCGGAAAAGGTCACATCAATTGGTCAATATATAGAATTATATGACTATACAAGTAGACCAATACATCTTCTATTATGTACTATGATATTAGAATATTACGATTAAGGGTTCGTAATGTGCTTGTTGAGATCCACTAATTAATCACGCAAAGTTAAGGCAGCAAACAACAATAGAAGCGGGTGCAAAACGAAGCCGCGGAATGCTAATCAACACACGACCATCAAAAGACACATGAGCAAGAAGCAGACAAAAGGACATGATTCGCAAAAGCGCATTGCAATGTTTGGGACTAGTTTTGCCCAGGACGTTGCATTTGGTTGGATCTACCAAACGAAATCGGAGAACTGCGCAGGAATGCTTCAAGTACGCACATCGTTTCCTCGTGCGTAGACGACCAGCTTTTGCCAAGTGGTTCGTGTTGTCGGCCGGTATATGTCCCCAGCAAATACCGGCATTGTTGCGGTTTTCGAGAGCAACCAACCGCACGCGATGTATGCATAACGCGCCTGCTTGGTTGCCTATCCTCCTAGGCTCCTCCACACTTCTGAACACACGACAAGCGTGTGATACACATGTTTGGGGCGCACAAGTGAATGGCACACACTACAACGGCATTGCAAGATGTGAAGGTGCGAGGCGTGAAGTGTTGTTTGCATGTGTACACACCCTTGATGCATTGCCGCCCCCCACGTGCCGTTGTCGCCGCCGGCAGCAGTGTCGGCGGTGGTGGCGACGGCGCTTGATGGAGACAAGCTGCAGCAAAGCAAGGCTGGGCGGCGCGTGCTGCGGTTATGCAGCCGTCAACCGGTGCAACAAACTCATGGTGATGCACGAGGAAATTGTGGAATGTGTTTGCATTGTATTTGCGCGAAATACGTATACGCTCGGCGCCATTATGTCGGCGAAAATGTAAATATTGTTTGAAGTTAGGCAACTCCTCAACGCCAAACTGTCGTCAAAAGTAAACTTGACATGATCGTGCTTGAATCAACACGTCTTGGCATCGGATGTAGTAATTATAAATAATAATATATGCAAGCAACATAATATGAAATCGGATTTAGGTATTATTTGATTTTCATATTTTCTCACCTTGAAAATTCTTAACTTAACATGAAATCCACCATCCACCTGAAAATGGAATCCTGAAGAAGATTTCCCATCTTTTTTATTATCAGTTAACCACCAGAAAATAAACTTGATCTCCTTAAACGTCTCAAAGAAGAAGCAAAACGATGTAAACCGGTACTACTAGTCATTCTTTGGCAACCCCTAGAGGTCAGATTACAGTGGAATACAAACTTGCAACTCGCTAACCAACTGCAAAAGAATACGGAAAGGAAATATCCGTCGATTACATGTTTACACGATGAAGGATTACAATTCTATAGATCTTCTAGGAGATTATAAAATCTAAATTAACAGCATTTTTTTATATTAGTGGAAAATACAACTCGCTCGTTGGCGGACCCTGTAAATAACGCGTCAAATAATGCAATAGGGTTATCTCAATAAAATGGAATCCTGAAGAAGGTTCCTCTCCTTTTTACAGATTACCAGTTAACCACCAAAAAATATGATTTCCTTAAATGTTACAAAGAGAAAACAAAACGATGTAAACCAGTATTCCTTGTCATTTTTTGGGAACTGCAGGAAGTCAGATTACAGTATAAAACAAACGTGCAACTGCCTAACTAACTGCAAAAGATTCCCGAAAGGAAGTATGAGTTGACTACGTGTTTACACGATGAATTATTAATATTATATAGATCTTCTAGGAGATTTTAAAATATAAATTAACATCACTTTTTCATAATTTGGTGAAAAACACAACGCGATTTCGTAGAGATAATTTACGTCTGTTCGAGGCAGACTGCTCTCAGTCGTCACAGACTGAATCAACAACAGGTGCATTCGATTGAAATGACTATTAAATCGTGATAGCAACCTGCAATAAAAACAGGTGACACTTCTCAATATGTTAAAAAGCTAGTTGCTTTTTTGAAAGACACACACACATTTCCCTTCGCTCCACATTACCGAATACTTCGGTTCCTGATCCAGAAGATATCTCTTCGTTATATTCACATCAGTTCTGCACGCAAGCAGCCCTTGACCAAACAACTTGCTCGCGGGCTCGGGCGTGTGATTGACATTGGGATACCATTTGATCAAAATTGTGAATTATCAGTTCCATCACCCTTACATTTATAAAAGTATAGTTGTAAATATACCAATCTTTCTCTATAGCAATAAGGCACCCTTTTCATTTAAACACATCGGTCAGAGAAGGCTCTAAAACCACACAACAATCGCTTCAAGTGTAAAAAGCACTTAAGGCAAGTCCCTATCAACATAGTATTCAATCTAATTTTTATGTTATTTTCCTTGTCAATCACATCCAAATTGAATTTGTTTGAAAATATAATATATCAAAGTTCCTATATTTTTCACCCACTTCCCTTAGGTCGAAATTTTGCGAGTTTTCAGGAAATGCATTAGGAAATAAATTTTTCACTTCGAGCTTGCCGCGCTTGTTTTCATCAACTTACGAACTGGTGCGGTCAGCGTGGCGGGCGGCTGTGGAAGCAACGCCTCCACCGAGATTTGCAGCGCAACGCAAATCCCAGCGTGACCGTTGCTTGCTCGCCGCCCCCCCACGCCGATGAGTTTGCATTTAATATTCAAAGTGTTCGGCAAGATATTTGTAAATGCAGGCTTTTTACATATTTATAGCGTTCGTTATCAACGCGAGTGCTGCATCATCGCCACGGGAAAACGCTGCCGGAATGATTAAAAAGGCTCAACTTTGAAGCTGTTGCATCGTCGCCCCACCAATGCTTACAATGTTTGTGCGCTCAACCGGAACCGTAAAATGCAAATGTAATCAAATTCGCACGCACATTTTTTTCGTTCCCTGTGTGTGAGTCTCTAATGAAAATGTAATTTATTAACGGATAGATAGAATTTTTATTGCGTTTTGTAGGTGAAAGGCAAATTTCCATTTTGCTCGGATTAATTTGCGCATTTTCCAGTTTTGAATATTGGCGCGCGGCGTATGCAAACCACAAGATTAATCAAGCAGGGCGAAGGGCGGGCCTAAAAGGGTGCAACTGAACGATAAACGCTTTTCCTCGGGGGTAGCGCGGCGGCCACCTTTTCCCAACCGATCGCTTCGTGGCGCCGTGCGAATTGCGGATACGGTGCGGCATTTAGCATCAGTAAGCGACTTCGACTCAATTTTCCCAATTTCGACTTTCGCCCCCGCAGGCGAGTACTCGCTGCTGCGTAACGTCCGCATGCGACCAACATCATTTTCCCATCATTACGACCATGGGCGCAGAGAATGCGCATTCCGGTAGCATTTCAATTCCAATTATAAATCATCAACAACGCAGGATGTGCTCTTTCGTCCGAATCCACTTTAAAGAGGATCGGATACTCTTAATTTTAATACAGTAAAAATAGATGGGATCAGCACATTTACATGATTTGTTACCAAAATATAGTTACATTCCTCCTTAAATTAAAGCCGCCCGCTTCCTGAAATAATTTGGTCAGAAATCATAGAGGGAAACTAATCTAGAGTTGATCCTGATCTCATTTTGACTCATTATATGTCTGGGGGACTACATATCTAAATCGAGAAAATTTAGTGCGGAGGTTCTATAAGGTCTTCTAAGGTGATATGCTAAAGTTCACTTTGATAACATGGTTCCAGGCATCTGAAATCTTTGCTTAGACATTCTAAGATTTGTATACAACATAAAAGTATGTGCTTTTGCACCATTGTACAGAACAACTTTTGTAGCTTAATCAAAATAATTTATTGGGCTAACCAAAGTTCAGGCTGCCATAACTTTTTATTGAATGTACAGATCCACCTGAAACTTGGTATTCTAGGACGAAACTATAGCGTATATACGAGGATGCATTTACAAAGTTATTCCAAATGTAATTGTTGCAATTTTAAGGGTATTTTTAAGGATAAATATCTCAACCGTTCCATATCGGTTATTGTGTTTCTTGCTTTTGTAAGAAAGAGCATGTGTCAATCTTGACAAGCTGCATAGTTTAATTTCCTCGCCAACTTACTTTCGATATGCCGATGGACAAGCAGGGACCATCTTTAAAATTGTTTCCTTTGGCGTAAAATGACCCCTTTCCCATTTTAATAATTTATTTCGACAGTTAATGTCATTGCTATGCGGTATGAGCATCCGAAAATACGTCCAATAGTCGAACTCATATTCACTGACACTAATAAATAATCACAAGTACAGTTCAATTGTACTTGGGTATACATAAGTACAATTGAATCAGCCCATTAAGTCTTATTCGATTTCAAACATCAATGGCCTTTTCTGATCAATCTTATACAACTGATGGAAGGAAGAAGGTATCACATATAGTTTAATAATAAACCAGAAAATTTAAATTTGTAATGTTGCTTTTGAAGTTGCAACGAATCTTAAAGCATAGAGGCTATACACTTATACACTTATCAGTACATTTGGTATCAAAGTGAGCAAGTACCGTGTCATCGTAAGCAACATGATTTTACATCCTCACAAGAGCATCAGTAAGATTAGCATGATTCCGCTGACTTGCTTTAAGCACACGTTTGTGCATCATACACGACTAACTTCACATACGAGCGGGTTGTAAATGCAGAGCAAATCTTTTACTCTAAGATTTCAGATGAGCTGAATATAACTGCGCTAAGTGGATGTTCTTGTACTCGTATCTTCCAACTTGTTCTGTAATATGCGTCCTATCAAGAAGTTTTGGGACAAACTCTAGCAAAAGTAGATGACATGTAAAGCATTTAAGATATGTGGTACTTTATATCTAAGCGAAAATAAAGCAAGACATAGTCCTCGATATAAACAATCACGTCCATTTCCAGGGTCTACTGATCATTTCAATGAGCCCAGGGTACTTTTATTTAAGATCCTGTATTGTTTCGGTTTTCTCTAAAATAACCCGGGTAATTTTCTTTTGATATTCAAAGAATCTGACCAACGTGCTTAATCGGATATAACTCAAAAAACTCTTCTTTGTATCCCAATTGACTGATTAGAGAAACCTCGATTCGCATGACAAATAGAATTTGTGTTAGTCCAACGCCTATCTATAATTTATGCAACGAAATACAATTATAGTGTTGTCCTGTTGTTCCAAACCCCAGGAGGATCCAAATGAAGGGCGGCCTAGTCCGACAATATATTATCACGACGTGCATCGTGTTTCAGTCTGCGATGCGGTGGCGATACATAGACGTGCTAGGAAGTGTGCTTCCACACCGCCACAACCAACGCCGTTAAATTAATATGTTCCACCGGTCTTCCCACTCTCTTATTTGTCGCTATAAATTTCTGGCGACGACCCGCCCATGCTACTGCGAGACGCTTGAGCGCACCTCGTAAGCGTCCGTTTTCCAGGTGCAAGGAGCTATTTTAACGCTGCCGTATTTCAACACTAAACCCTGTTTAACGTCTTTAATATCCTTAATAGCCCCACTGTCTTTAATGTCCTTTGACTCGGCCGTAATGATGATCCGTAATTGTTATTGGCTGACATCAAAACCTTCTCGAAATTAAATGTTAAAAGCACGTAAAATTTTAACAATCCGAAAAAATAACAAATAAGGGGATATGTGAACTTTTTAACTAGAAAATCAGCCGAACTCTTTGACATTGATTCATTAACTGACAAAAAAATGCATTTGTATATTTGAGGAGAGTTATTTTTAAATAAAATGTTATTACATGTAACATATTTATTTAAGGATTATTACAACATTGGGCCTATTGCCTGTTATCATCTATGAATAGGGTGAAGCTAATATATTCACATCTAATTAAAACTTGGTCGTGTTTGAAGTTTGAGTCACCTTCAGGGTCATTCGAAGTCCACATATTCTAACCAGGGTTACAACCCTCTGCATTTTCTGCTCCTAAGGCTGGGTACTAGTATGAGAAGTCAACGGAACCAAAGCCTGCTCAGAATCGTCGTAGAAAATTTGAATAGTAAACCTTTCTGAACATCCGTGTGAGGGCTGTAGTATATGAGTAAATATGAAACGTCATGGCTCCTCGGACTCAGTTCGTCAGCATAGTCATCTACTCGGATAGTCACAAATTGAAAGGGATGCAGCTAAGAACAATCGTTTTACCGTTCTGAGGGTTTCAGGCCACAAGGACATTTCTGGCAACATCATGCCTGACAAATTAGCCAGTAAAGGGAGATGCATCAATGGGATGAGGGAGCAACACAAAATACTTCTAGCCTGAGGTTGATAACTGTCTATTAATACCCTATAGACAGCAAAAGGTACACGTATTTACATAGAATACGCTTTAAAACTTTCTTTGGACTCACAACTGGATGCTACCTCCCAAGATATCATCTGAGACACGTGGAAAAGAAAATCAGTGTACTATACAGACTATAGGTTATGTGTTATAGGTTATAGGGGGCCAGTGAGGGAGCAAGCCTCTTGTAAACTACGAACAGTTTGATATATTGTTCTGCCCCAACTGCCTAATACGAAAGGAGACCTAGGTTAAAACCTGAAGTTAAACCCGAATTGGGTATGTTTATGTTATAGATAAATATTAAAATTCAATTCAACACCGCAATTCTCACATGTTTTCCTTACAACTGCACCGTAAATCAGTATCGAATCTTTAATGAGACCTCTAATCGGGAATTGTTAAAGATCCACCGTTTAGTCGCTTTAAGCAGGCCCAAGACTCAAGCCTACCAAGCCAAATTTGACTTTATAACTGTATTAATTTGACGAACTTTGGATACTATTTATAAGCTATATTGAAATATACAATAAATCTTAAAAAAAGGCATACAACTAAATGTAAATCTCACATATGGTGTTAATAGGTGGCGTTGTGGCGTGACTAAAAGTAATTTACGCACTTCCAGAAGCAGATGGAGCGCAACGCCGTAAAACTCGAGAATTAATAAATGATTGAGTAATCTCTGGCCGGCGTCATTCTTCCATTTTCACGGCGGCGGATCTGGCGCGTGCTGTGTGCACGCATGGTTTTGTCCGAGGCCCGTTATTAATGGTGTTGTGTTTTGTGTATGTTCGCAGGACGAGCGCTTTCCGCCAGCACCGGACGTGACACGGCGCCTGGGGACGCTGACACCGCTCGGGAAGGCCGACACGCCCCCGTACTACCGCGCCGCGTCCGCCACCAACAGCACCAGCACACAGTCCTCGAGTGAGTAACCCACCCCACGTCGGTGCAAACAGACCTCTCTAACCAATTCCAAAAACCCACCATCCATCCCCCCGATTTTGAGCCTCAATTTACTGATTTATTATTGCGCTATGCCGTCTTTTGCGTACCAAACAAACACAAGCCCTCATCCCCTGTGCTACCCCTTGCCACAATCCAACTCCCAGAAAGTCCAAAACGGTTATACCAAGTAACCTCCAAAAAAGACGGCAGTGCTTTATCCTGATTCCGTCTGCCTGCCATAGGGATTATTCCTGTTTAGTGTTTCCTTCACCCGGTGTCCTGTTGAATTTCAGCAGAAGTTTGTTTTTGGTTACAAAGCGATGGTTTTCTTCTTTTGCCAGCTACACCGTTAGTCATGTCAAACGTGTTGGCAGCCCGAGTTTGTTAAATCCGGTTTGAGTTCGACTTTCGTCAAGCTCTATTTCAATATGATCAACATAAACCCCGGAAAAGAAAAGGATTTTACGCCGTTCTGTGATAGAAATCGGAATAGGGAGTCATTAATATCGGGCGCTTTTAGAGGTTTAATATCTCGCGCCTCTGCGCTTTATTGCGTGTTTTGTTTTATCACTGCAGAGGACTTTATTATCGCTGCGAGTGTCACCTTGAACGAGCCGGAATTAAAACCCTCCGCTTCTATTCTGCAGAGCAAAATGCGTGTGATGCTTAAAAAGTTTTCCGGGTTATTCCACTTCACCTCACTTGCTTCGTATTCGCCCACTCCACTTTACCCTAGTTAACCCTTCAATATCAGCAGTTTCACATCCACAGGATGTCCCAATAATACTTTAATTACTCATGGTGAAATTAGAACAAGTTTCCGAAATATATACAACTCAACTTGAAATTTGTAATATATCACCGCAAAAATTTGGCAGCAGGGGAGGAATTAATAGCTCGTAAATATTTTGGAAATTTACAGATGAAAAGACAATTCGAGATTTATTATCCTTACGCGCCATCGACGTTGCCTTTTCGAGCATTGTCCGACAAATACCTCGCAAATAACGCGCTGTGGAACACCAGAATGCGCAATAAACGAAATTGATTTACACGTTGATAAAATAAATTCAATTGGCGAAAAGAGCCGAAAACATAAATTAAACCCAGCGACCGGAAGGAGAGCATTAAAGTCAATCCTGATATAGATATTAACGGATCCTGAATGTAGAAATATATGTGGGGGAATCGAAAGGGTCAGCCTATGGCAAGATATTAAAGCAATAAAGTATATATTTAATAATTGAGAATCAAAGGGGAGCCAACGAATTGATAATTTTCAGCCCATTAGTTGGGTTATATAATTCAAACCATTATCATGTGATTTGACCAGTTAGATTAATAACTATCTTTAAATTTATGATGAATAAAAACACTTTTCACAGTTCTACAAATGTAATTTATTTTTGTACAATGTACATTTCGGCTTTCGCCATCATCAGGTACTGAAGCCGGAAATTACAAAAAGCAGCTTAAATACTAAGAGGTACAATGTTTTTGGTGAGTGGGGTGTTTATTGCGATGTCCGTGTGGTCGTTTAGCAAAGTATTGGGATGTGCATTTATGGCCTGTTGGATGAAAATTACCTCAAGAATATTGAGTTTATAGCTCTTTTTGCCAAAAGTAGGATTTTTAAATTTGAATTATCACATCTGTGGTCGGTAGAAATGAAGTGATCTGTGATAGCAGAGCAGTTTGGGTTTATTAAATGTACGCTTAAATGCTCTTTGAGGTGAAGTTTGAAATAAGTTTATATTTCCCCATTAATAAGACTCCCAACCTTGCCAATCGCACTTACATAAAAATTCCACATGTAGGGGGTTTAACTTCTAAAATTTCAAATATTCTCCGGAAACTTAACTTAACTACGGCCTTTTACAATAAAACCACACTCAGACTTCTAATCAATAATAAACTAAAGGAACCAGATCACCACTTATCCAACTCCGGATTGTATCATGTTAGTTGTGGGAACTGCCCCATGACTTACATAGGCCAAACAGGGCGGAATTTTAACACATTGTACTTTGTTATTATTATGTCCAAAGACGGAACTAGCTAATGGAAATCATATGACAAAGACTAGATAATTACGAATAGAATTACCCCAAATAACTTCAAATTTATCAGATGTGTTAAAAATGTTTAAATCATTAAATAGATGTGTGTTTTTGACTGTAGTCAAATAGTTGATAATTTATATTAACAATTTGAATAAATGTCGAATAAAAACGAAAACATAAATTGCCCAATAATGTCTCGATAGTACATACGATATTATTAGTTTTAGTAAAAACCTTTTAATGTATTTCCCTTAATTACAAAGAGGATTTTCGCATGGATTTTATATTTGTTGGGAATATGAGCGAGGGGAACTGGAAATTGGGACCATGTCCGACGTATGCTTGCAGCCAGCGACGAGTGACAATGGCCACAGACAGGATGTGCCCGTATCCTTGAGCCGCCTGGGCGAAATGAAACAGGAAAGGACGAAAGGGAGAGACCCAATTAATCCGCGCATTAGATGGTGACCCAGCCGCCAACGAGGCTCCCATTCAACGCTGGACAACCTCATCCTATACAATATATACATTTCGTGATTAGAGTGCTAAGAACCAAAGGACGCGCTCAACATCCCATCATCCTATATATTTATCTTTAAAATCCCTTATTGCAAGCAGTCCTTAAGTCATCATCATACCATGGAAGCCTAGCGCGAAACTTGAATCGCAATGAACTTAATTTCTCATCACACCAGCGAGGAATTAACCCTTGAAGATTATAATATTAATGGGTACTAATTAATGAGTATTATAAGATAATATTGTGTTGTTAAAATCACATGGTAATAATGATGGTTTGAATTTTGCCTAGCTAATGTATCGTATTAGGCGTTTGTAGGATGTTGGTCAAAATACGGCACGATGCATTTTTCTCAGGTTTGTATTAGTATCTTAAATAAACTCTACATATTAAATTATAGCAAGGTTTATTTTCCAGAATTTGTAACCGAGCATAGCGCGTATTATTATACATAAAATAATGTGTAGATGACCAAGATAATATAATGCCGACTTTGCGACATTTTTTAAAGTGCTCTAAGAGAAAAAGGCGATCAATTTCTCCATTCCTAAAGCACGTAAATGGGATACTAAATTGTTATTAATCGTAATATTTTATACTAAGTGAAATGTAGTTTATCTTATTTTTAAATCTACGAATTAAAGACATATTCAATTAATGTGTAGAAGTGCAATTAATTAATTAATATGATTCATTGATGCCTATTTTGGAGGCGAAGAGTAAGGGCGCTGAAATAACTATTCTATTGAATATAACATTATATTTAAAATTTTTGTTTGTATGGTTTACAAGATAAGTCATTTTTGATTAACTTTCTGTGTTAATATCGTTGTTGTCTTGGATACGGTTACTTGATTAAAAGAATTTAAAAGTAAATGATATGTATTTTGAAATAGAAAATACATTTGCTGAGATATTGCAATGTAAAATTAAAAACTTTGATCAGCTCCATGGGCCACATTTATATCGCCTGAGTAATATAAGAAACGTAAATCACAGGTGCTACTACAAACATATATATAGGTATATAGCTAGGTTTTACAGTTAACTTCAGAATGGTCATAGAACATCTACAATAATAATGAACCAATAAATGTAATGTAACATCCTTTGCCTCTAGTATCAAAATGTGCTATGACATTTTATAAATTTCGAGGTGGAACATTCAATGAAGTTTTTTATCGATATTTAAAGACACACTCTCTTCTATTACTATATGTTCCTTTATCATGA